>PVKP010052416.1:0-12459 GCA_004027715.1 Plecturocebus donacophilus | reverse complement strand
GTTGGGCACTCTCCATCCATCTTGAAAGGCATGGCACAGGGTGTGGCTGGCGGGCATGTTGGGCAGTCTCCATCCACCTTGAGAGGTGTGGCACAGGGTGTGGGCGGTGGGCATGTTGGGCACTCTCCATCCATCTTGGGAGGCGTGGCATAGGGTGTGGGCGGCCGCGGGTGGTAGCTTCTGCATCAGACCCTCCACATGTGAGATGTGCTCCCACCCCTCTCCAGATGCCTGCTCTGTGCAGAAAGAGATTCCACTAGGCAGCCTTGAAAAGAGGAGGCTTCAGCATACTGAGCATACTCAGAGGTGGTTAATAAATGCCAGCTCCCCTCTGTGATCCTGTTGCTTCAGGAGGGTGGGTGAGAGGGTTCAGGCTCTTGGGGCTTGCACTCATATTTTCTTGAAGAAAAACACAGAATTCTGAGTCCCATGTTGGGTTTGGGTGGTGAGGGTGGCGAGGCTGAGTGCACGCCGGATTCAGGGAGGGCTCGAGGTGCCCAGGTTCCATCATGCACTGATGTTACAGAGGGCGGCACTGATGCTTCTGATTTGATCCTCATGGCAGCCTGCCAGCAGGGTCATGTGGTTCTAGCACCTCAAGTGTATAGTGAGGACATGGAGATGGGAATGTTACGTCTTGTGCGCAGAGCCCGTGGCTGGCCCAGGAGAGGCGAGGGTGGTCTGGAGCTCCAGTGAGGCCTGGGCCAGGCTGTGCCCACTGAGTTCCTCACTGAGACCCTGATGGACGCTGAGATGTGGGAGAGGCAGGCGGGAGAGTGTCTGGAATGTGGGGAAACCCAGGAGGTGGGCAGATGAACCAAGAAGGAAGGAATGAGCATTCTTACTTGCAGCTCCTGCTCCTCGCGTCTGCAGACGCACCTCCAGGTTTCTGCTTCTGCTGTGACCTTTACACCAGGATGTTCACATGAACCCATCACTGCCCCTCTCCCCTCACTGCAGTCGGGCTGTGCAAGGTGAAGGGCTGACTCAGACCTCCTTAGTCTGCGATCCTGAAGTTGCAGGGGGAAGGGGAGGCGAGCCCGGGGCCAGTGGGTCTAATTCAGAGGCATCATGGTGGAGGGAGGGAAGCCGAGGAGCAGGAAAGGTGGCTGTGTAGTGAGAACAGATGCAGAACCGCTTCCTTCTAGGGGAAGCTCAGGCACCTTCTCCTACGTGCCCTGACCCAAGGCTACATGGCCAGGAGCCAGTGGGCCTCGCTGGGGTTGCTGCCTCCATCCATATCACATCCATGTCATATCCGTAAGTGTCTCTTCCCTTCAGGCCGTGGCACTGAAAGGCTTTGGTTCTTTTTCTTAGCAGTTTCCACTTCACCAAATATCTGGCAAGTAAGGGGCCCGTTGCTCACCCTGCAGGCCACACGCCCCTTGGCACCGCATCCCCAGGTGGCTCCATGTAGAACTCCGCTGTGAAAATGCAGCAGAGAAGCTTGGGCCTCATGCTCTGTGGTTCCCCAAACACTGGAAAAGACCTCTGAGGCCACATGAGGCTGGTGGGCAAGGGGTCTGTCTGCCCGGATCGGGCAACTCTGGCCTGCTACCCACATGGGACTGGCTCCTTCCTGAGAACAGGAGCTCCTCACAGCCATACTCAGGGCTGCTGTCTCTCCCGGTGCTGAAAGACTCAGTCCCCAGTGTGCCCCTAGGCCTCCTTGAGTTTCTTCTGGTCAAATTCAGAGTCCTGTTGGCATCAGTGCCCTCATCTTACCATCTCTTTCAAACCTTCTGTGCTCCTCAGCAGTGCAGGGAGTGTATGAGGTGCAGTCTCTTTCCTTTCTCTGCCCTCTGGACCCCCCATGCTCTTGAGGTGCCAGACACGGAGAGGAGAAAGCTGGGTGACCTCCAGAGGGAGAGGGGAGCCCGTGAGTGCCACGTCGGGATGGGAGAGGTGAAGTCTCAAGGACAAGAAGCTGAAGGTGCCATTACTAGAATGCTTTGCATAATTGTTCCTCTTGTACCAAGACACTTGTGGCCCCGATTCTTTCATGTATTTGATAGACAACTCTGTCACATGTCTACCAGGGTTTTAGAAAAACCCTGTTGCTTTTTTTTTGAGACAGAGTCTGACTCTGTCGCCAGGCTGGAGTGCAGTGGTGCCATCTCAGCTCACTGCAACCTCTGCCTCCTGGGTTCAAGTAATTCTCCTGCCTCAGCCTCCAGAATAGCTGGGACTACAGGTGTGCACCACCACGCCTGGCTAATTTTTGTATTTTTTTGTTTAGTTTTGTTTTGTTTTTAGTAGAGACGTGGTTTCACTACGTTGGCCAGGATGGCCTTGATCTCTTGACCTTGTGATCTGCCTGCCTCGGCCTCCCAAAGTGCTGGGATTATAGGCGGGAGCCACCACGCCTGGCCTACTTATTCAATAGAATCATCCAAAAATGATGGGATATCACTTAGAAAGCATCATGTCTCAGCAAAGCCTTGTCCTCTCCAGAAGGACAATTTTGGGTGGATTAGAGCTCTCTCTGTATTGTTTTCTTAAAGCTTTTTGTAGTGTTTAGTGATGATATTTGGGAATCAAAGTACACAGTTAATTTGAATTTGCAATAAGAGACTTCTCGGAGGTAATACTTATCTCCTTCAGCAAGAGGGGTCATGCTCTGCCCATGTACTGGGGGAGGGGCAGAAAGCAGGAAGCTGAGGAGCCCGCAGGAGGCTGGCTGGTTTCTCACCCGCCGAGCCCTCCCTGGGCAGCTTTGTCCAGGCCACCATGGAGAACAGAGCCTGCATGCCTTTTGTCTTCTGCGAGCATCTGCCACTCTGGTATGGCCACCAAATGCTCCTCTCCCTGGTGCATGCCAGGGAGCTTTGCACACAGCATTCCACAGATAGTAGGGACTAGGGGACACATGCCAGGTGGACATGTGACAGGCAGAAGACTTGTGCAGCATTCTGTTTAGTGTGAGCGTGCAAAGACAGACCATCTCTAGGGGAGCTGGCCCATAGCGTGGAAAGAAGTCATCTTCCTTTCTGGCCATTCTCTTTCTCTCTTCCCACTGGCCCTGCAATAGGACTCAGTGGCTGTCGCCTTCAGTTGGGGCTGGGCCATTCCTGCTTGCAGGGTGGAACACTGAGATCTAAGGGCCTTTCCCTGTCATAATCCCTGTTTATCCTTTGTTGTGCTAAACACGATGTTTGTCATTAGTAAAGCGCTCTTAAAATTGCATCTGCATGTCTGAATAGCCTGCTAATGCAGAGCTGCCCTTTGCATTCAACAGAGGAACCTGCTTCTGCCTGGCTCTAGGACAAGTTCTTGCTGCACTCCTGCCAAGTGCAGCTGGGCTGGGCCTGGAGCGACCAATCCACTGATTCACCAATCCGGAGGGCACCCCAGGAGGAGCGAGATCTCAGTGGAGGGACGCCCTGCCTGTCTGTGGAGTGGCTTCTTCCTGGGGCAACCCCAAGAACTAAAGGAAAAACAGCCTCTCCTCCTCTCCTCCTGCCCTCCAGCAGGCAGCCACCTCCCCAGCTAATTGAAAACAAAAAGAGACGAGGTTGTGAAATTCAGCCCCCAGCGCCTTCATCATCTCTTGCGGGCTCAGGGGGCTCCTCACTGTGTTTATTTGCAAATCAGCACATGCTGTTTTGGCCACAGCAGCAGACAGTGACCCCAGAGAGGGAGGCCGGGAGCACTACACAAATTGCACAACACAAGTGGGTCATCTGTCTCCTTTGCTAAAGATCCCTAAGAAAACAGAAGCAGCTGACTGTGCGAAAAGGCCATCTGGAAGCCACCCTCGGGCCAAGCGCTCCCAGGGCGTGTATGCTAGCCTCGGGGGTGCTATCCGGACACCAACAATGTCATTGCTGCTGCCAGCCTCAGTTTCTCCATCTGCCAAGGGTGCATGGTTGTAGGGGAGGTCAGCATGCAGTGATTAGCAGCCACATGGGGCACTCTACCAGGCAGGCGTCTGTGCTGTGTCTTGTAGTTTCAGCCTCACGTTCTCCCTCGTTTTACAGATAGGAGGGCAGCTGGGTGGCTGCTGATTCTCGCCCTGCCCATGGTTGCCCTGGCCTATGGCGGAGGCTGTGAGGAAGGGCAGCAGTGGCTGCTGTTCTGCCCGAGGCAGTTGAGCAAGATGTCCCTTGGACTGCATTGTGCCTGGGTCAGCCAGGCCCTCCCCTCTGTCTTCCTTCTGTTTGCAGAGCTCACTGCACAGTTTCTGGATGGAAGTTGCCAGAGTTGCTTCCTGCTCCATGCTCCCACACCGTTCGATAGCTGACCAAGGAGTAACAGCAGGAGCCCGGGGATCTGCCCCTGTGCAGCAAAGCACACACTCTCAGTGCTGCGGCTGATGCTTGAGATGCCCAGTGGGAGGTCATTGCTCAGACTAAGACTACAAGTCCAAGCACAGACATCCATCTGAGGTGTCACCTGGAGTGTTGGGAAGGGGGATGGGAAGAGGAACAATACGTGGACAGGTTCTTCAGAAGACTTTTGAAAGGGTCTAAGAGGAACTGACCTCTCCACCTCCCCCAGATGGTACACAAAGAAAACGGGCCCAAGAATCCCCAGAACTGGGCTTCAGCATCCACACTGTCTCCCTGATGGTCACCAGCAACTGCTGTGGCTCACCCTCCTGGCACTTCTGTGGGTTATTTGGGCACCTCAAGGAAGTCCCAGGGGTCCCCATCAGCACCCCCTTCTCCCTGAATGTTCTATCCCACTGGTTCCCCAGGGTGGGACTGGAGGGAAGAGCAGTGACCAGGCTTCGTCAGGTCCTGCAGGGCTGATGGGGGTGGCTTTTGTGAGTGCCACGGCTCTCCTGTGTGGGTGCCCTGCCCTGAGCCCTGCATGTGGGCCTTGATGGGCACAGGGCTGTTCTTCTACCTTGTGGCATCGGGCTCTGTAGAGATGACAATTTCTGAAACAAGAGCATTCCCCTGAATTCCAATGAGGTTGGCTCAAGGGCCAATTTTGCCATATGCAGGCTGGAGCCTGAATGCTCACTCTGCCACAGCTGTGTGACCTTGAGAAAAGTCCTTAACTTCTCTGGGCCTTACTTTCTCATCGGGATAATATTACAAAAGGCTGCTTGAGAAATAGGATGCTTTGAGAGATAGCATATAATGAAAGCATGGGGCACAGTAAAATTCAACTGCTATTAGCTCCTTTCTTCTTGAAGAAGGAAGGCAGATGAAAGCAGCTTTCAAGAATGGAAGCTTGGAGAAGAGGAGAGGGAGTAGGGGCTATGATAATCCTCTGACACAGCCTGAGAATCAGCAGTAAGAAAGAGAAACGAGGAGTCCTTCATGTACTCACTGGGTTCTTCCTTGCAACCTCGGGTGCCGAGCTGAGCTGCAGACACCCAGACCTGAAAGCCCTTCCTCCAGAGCAGGCCGTCCAGGTGGGGAGTGACATTTGGCTGATTTCTGATTTTGAAACACAGAAACCAGGAGGGCTGAGTTAAACCAGGTTTACCAATGTGAGTGGCTGATTGGCTATAAGTGCCCTTGGCCAGGCATGGAAGTCCAGGGCTGGAGGGGTTATGAGCCCCCCGCAAATACAGGGCTGGCCCTGGCAGGTGAGCACACAGCTAGCTAATGGTAACGGATGGCATCGGGATGCGAAGCCAAAGTTTCTGGCAAGAAAACAATGAAGAATGCATCTTCTCTGAATTTTGCTCTAGGACTCAGTTGAATTTTAGTGGTTGTGGCCAGAGATGAAATTCAACCAGTTGACTGATATTTTTAGAAATGCTTCAGGCTTTATCATCTCAACACCAGGGAGGGGGTACCCCCAGAAATCTTGGGAGTGTGGGTCACAGCGCCTGAACGTTGGTCCAGCACACCTGTAACATCAGAATCAGTTCCCCTTGTGGAGATTCTAGTTGGGTTGGAGCCTGATAATCTGTAAAAATACCTCCCCAGATGTGGAACCACTGCCATGGACAATTAAGCAAAGAATGCGGTAAGGCATTCTTTTCTCCAGAGTAATTCTTGGGGGCCCTGCTAGAGACGTGTCGCCCGTCCAGGCCGCCTCTTCTCTGGTGGGGTCTCAGGTCCTCTTGAGAAGGGCACAGAGGAGACAGCCTCTGGCCTTTCTCTCTTTCCTTTGCTCTAAAAGCACAGTCCCATTTAGTCCAACAGAGGGTGACTTTCTTCTGCTCTGGAGTGCTCCGGGTCACGCTTGGGGACATATGAAGGATACCTCCTCCTTGTCAGGCTCCCATCACACATTGAACCTGGCTCGTGAACAGGCCCTCCAGGACACTGCTAGGAACAAAGAGTTCCCGGCCCTGAAGGAGCTCAGTTGCCACCTGGAAAACCTGTTTGGCCACTTTAGGTCCAGATGATGGGCTGCAGGAGAACAGAGCTGGCCCAGGAACACCCTGCTGCTCTTCCTCCCTGCTGCAGAGAGCTGGGAAGGCCCTGTCCAGCACAGCACACTGGGGTGGCCCCGCTACAGCAACTGGGCTGCTGTACCCAAGGTGCTTCCCAGCCCGAGAGGCTCCTGGCAGCTCTGACACCTTCTGCTGTCATGTCACCTGGCCCCTCAACATCACTGTCCTCATCTCTCCCGGGTGGGTGTGTCCACATGATTCCTAGCCTCATTTATTTATTTATTTTTGAGACAAGGTCTTGCTATGTCACCCGGGCTGGAGGGCAGTGTCACCATCTCGGTTTACTGCTACCTCTGCCTCCCGGGGCTCCAGTGATCCTCCCACCTCAGCCTTCTGAATAGCTGGGACCACAGGTGCACAGCACCCTGACCAGCTAATTTTTTGCACTTTTGGTAGAGACAGGGTTTCTCCATGTTGCCCGTGGCTGGATTCCAACTCCCAAGCTCAAACGATCTGCTCACCTCAGCCTTCCAAAGTGCTGGGATTAAAGGCATGCGCCACCACACTCGGCCTCATCTAAAGATGGGGAAAACCAGATCCCGAGAAATTTCCTCACTGTTGGCGATAGCTGTCAGCAGACACCGGATTTGGGCACCCAGTTAGCAAGCTCTGGCCATGTGCTTCAGTACTAGCCTAAAAAACATCCCCAGAGTTATTTTTAGGACGAGTTCTTCTTACTTACCCTTTTTAAAAGATTTAAATGTGTATCAGTAGTTCCCACGAAAGCCTAGTGTTATAGTTTTAAATACTGAGTTCATGAGCCAGTCAAAGATTGGGGCTCTCACTGGTTCATCAGCTTGTTTCGTGTTTCGAAGGAGACCCACATTTGTGCCAGAATGTGGTATTTCTGTCTGTGTACTTACTAATCTTAGTTGGGAAGTGTTTTGAATAAAGCTAGAAAAGCCAACATATTTAGTTATGAATCCTGGTTTGCAAAGGTGCTGCCTGTGGTTGTACACAGCAACACATAGCTTTGGCTAACCTTAGCTTTACCTAACCTTCCCACACAGCTGTGGTCTTCTCTGTGGGACCGACACAGAGGAACACCCCGGGAGAGGAGAAAAAGTGGTTGGTTGATTACCAACAGGGCAGGGACATTGCATCCCATTTGCACACTCACATTCTGGAAGTCAAGGGGCCTCTAGAATGAAGATGTTCAGTACTAAGCAAAGTGGGCAAGAAATGAGAAAAAAAGGTGCAAAGTGCTGGGAGCCGCGCTGGGGTCACTGGGGAAGGAGGAAGTTTCCCGGTGCAGAACCCAGTCATCCAAGTGCAACTCTTTAGAATCTAAAACACGTGGTCACAGGGTTGATGGGTAATTTACAGGTTTTGGCCAACATGTGAGGCACTCTCCAGTACTTCTGAGCTGGCCTGGGGCCCAGGCTGCTGGCTGTGCGAGGCTGGCATGTCAGAGGCAGAGCTCACCAGCTGCCTGCCTGGACCCCCAGGCACTCAGAACAGGGCCGACCTTTTTTGTCTGTGGCCTGGGTTTTGTGCTTCTGCACAGGTTTGGTCACACAGTCCAGGGATTGACAAGGGAGACTCGGAGCATCCACCAAAGGCCCTACGCCTGTGCTGAGGATGGAGCTTAGGAATCATGGCTGGGCATGGAGAGCGGCAAAGGGCTGGCCCCTGCCTCCCCTCATTGCAGGGCTGGGTTCTGCTGCCCGTGTCAGTGCTCACCGTGGGAGCAGGTCTTAAAGGGGCATGCTGGAAATTTGTGGGGGCATTTTTTGGTTGAAACAATGACCATAGGGACTACTGCCTTTGTGGTCCAGGGCTGAGGACACTAGAGGTTCTACAAGGCAGAGAAAGCCCCATACGGACAGACGGCACTGTGGCTGTCCTCACTCCAGCAGCTGCTCATCTGGGTGGCAGATCTATATTTGGGGGTTGGTCTGGTCCCATGACTATGTTTTGTCAATACCACGTGCTTCTTCATGGCTCTAACAGACACTGGATTTCCCAGGGCTGCAGCTATGGCAGGGACTAAGGGAGGATCCAGACTTTGTTTTGTTCCAAGCTTTGCCAAGCTTTGTTCATAATTTCAGAAAACCACAGCCCCAGTGAATGTGGGGATCACCGAAGCAAGGCCCACTGTCTGGCGGAATCCTCGGAAATTTTACCTGAAGGCACGCATCTGAAGATTTGATTTGTCATCTAGGGTCGTTGTGCCTAAACATTTATTATCAAAATAGATGTTATTGCATATTATATCTATTTTAGTTTTCTTTTTGCATATTATATCTATTTTAGTTTTCTTTTATATTACTATTAAAGCATTACATATATGATCTATCTATTTACCTATCTATCATCTATCTATTGTCTATCTGTTATATCATCTAACTATCCTATCATCTATCTATATCATCTTTATTTCTCTATCATCTATCTATCACATTATAGATACATCATATTATCCAAACGTTTCATTTCAGGATAGTACAGAGAATGTTAAAATTATTCATGATCAAAGGGGCTGTTTGATTCCAGCATTCCTAAAAAATTGCTGATGGAATGGCCCTACAGCCTGGCCTCCCTCCACAGAGCCCCCGCCTTTGGAAGGATGTTCTGCCTGAGGCTCACCCCGCCCTTGCTGCTCTGCTCTGCAGGGGCTGGGCCGGACCCCCAGGCCAGCGAGCCCTGGCTGTGTCTCTCCCCGAGTCAAGCTTGCTGGAGGTTTGTTGCCTAGTCTGTGCTGGCCAAGCACCTGCTCCCCTCAGAGCATCACGCCCAGCCAATTCCCGGAGGTGGCTGAGTGTTTGCTTTCAGGACACTCAGTGGTACTGGGAAATGTGTGTTGACACAGGAGATAAGATGGGCAGATGGGAAGACAGGAAGGAGGGCTGCTACTGCCCAGCAGGCGGCCGGGCAGCTTGTGGATCCCAAGATTGGGGTCAATTCCTTGGGTTGATCTCAATGTTATGGAAGGAAAACCTAAAGGAGCCCAGAGCCACTTCTTAAGGGCTCTGGAACCTGTCCATATGAAATAGGCACCAACACTCAGCTGTGACCTCTTTGAATATGACAAGGGTAAATTCCAGTTTTCCCTTTTCCAGGTTTAGAACACTGAAATGCATTTTCCTGAAGCCCTTCAACCTCCATCCAGTAGGATGCCCTCCCACCTTCTCACAGAGGCCCCATGTCTGTCACCTTTCCATGTGGCAGGCAGCTGAACTGTGTGCAGGGATCCCCCTTGGAGAGGCAAAGCCTTTGATGTGCAGCAGGCAGCGGACCGATCTGAAGTCGTCATCTGACTTCGGCAACTGCTTTGCTTTCCTCATGGCAGGTGCGCAATGGGTCATGTTTCTTTGTTGATTCTGAAATTAGCTTTGAGAAGAATTCTAGAAGAGGGGATCCAGAGCTATGTGGAATAAAATCTTGGAAGGAAGTGGAGGGCCCTTCCCAGACAGCATGAGTTTGGCTGTGTAAGTTCTGGTGGTTTTGCAGGGAGATGCCAGGCTTAGGGTCACACCATGTGCATAATCTGGATTATTCTGAGTTGAAAACCATGAGTGCATGCTGCAGCTGGTTGCTATGGAGTCCTGTGGACCGTTGTCCTGAGAGAAACTTAGATACAGAGGGTGCCTGTGTGTGTGTGCCTAAGTGCTGCATCTATGTGTGCCCACATGTGTACGTGTGTTGTGTGCATGTGTGTACAACTGTGTGTTTGTGTTGCTTGGGTGCACATGCCTGTGCATGTGCCTTGGCAGGGTCATCAGAGGGGTAGGAAGAGGACAAACAGGCCCCCAGACGCCCTCTGCAGCAGGCAGTGAGCAGGCAGGATTCACAGGACCTAGCCCTGCTCTGAGAGGCATTTGGAGGTCTCCCTGTGGGTCTTCCATGAGCCTGGGTAAGTTGTGGATGCATCTACTCTAGTTTGAGAACAATGGGAGCAGATGAGACTTGATGTGTTCCTGTGTGTGTTTACAACTTCTCGCACCATCCAATGACAAGCCAATGCTGGCAATGGTGGCCAAGCAGTGGCCTCACAGAGATCCCGGTCTTCTCTAAGGCCGGTGCTGTGCTTGCTTTATGTGTCCACTGACCTTCACCTGCACCTTTGGAGCCAAACAGCATTTAGACCTGGAAATTTTCTGGATTATGGTGTGGATACCACATACCCTACACCACCCCACGAGGTATGGGGAGCACCCTGTAAGCAAATGGGTTAGTGTTTCATGGTGAAACCAAGTCGGGTAAATAAAGACACATGGGCATTCAGGTCAATCTTGGCCTCCAAATGGGTTATTAAATAATAATCAGTTCTTGAAGTTTATTGGGTTTTGAGTGACTGCTTAGCAATTGTAGACCTGCAAAAGTCAACAAACTCAGTTGACCAAACAAACCCAGGTGACCCAAAAGTCAGGCCCCTTTTTGGCCATAGGGCTTGGCTCTGCTTGCAGATGGGCCCTGTGCCCTCAAGTGGGGGCTGGGTGGGAGACCCAAAGGCCAGCAGAAGTGGATGCTACTGGAAAGAGACCTGGGGTGGGAGGGACTGAGCATTGGCCCAGGTCCAGCCTCTGCTGAGGTGAATCACCCCTTGGATAGTCTGGAGCCCCCAGGAAGGTCAGCTGGGGGCACGAGCCAGGACGACCAAGGGCATTGATCAGAAACAAGTGGCTCCGGTGTGGGCACCAAGTACTTAGAGTTCATCTGCTCTGCTCGGGCAGTGCTCTGGGGAAAGAGAGGGTGGCTCCGTTGTCATGTGTCACGCTGCCCTTTGTCCCAGTGGACCCAGCAGAGGCTGGACCTGGGACAAGCAGCCCATGCTCAGGGGGAGGGGCAAAGGGGCAAGGCAAGAAGGGGAGCCTCTCTCCATAGCGCCCTGGCAGGTAAGGGGGCCGCAGACGTGAGGGCTCTGTGAGTCCTGCCACTAGGAACACTGGCGCCAGCTGTCCTGCATCCTGTGTGCGGGGCTGTGGGGATCCACCGTCCCACCTACAGTGCTAAGAGGCGCCTCCAGGTTTAGGGCTGCTGCAGGCTCTCCTAAATCTGAGAAAGGGTTTCCTATCTACCCAGAAGAAAGACAGGGCCTTAGAATTAGCTTTAAATTAAATTAAACAAAAATAACAAAATGTGATGTGTTTGGCCCGACTAAGATTTATACTCACTATGTCCGCCACCTTAGATCTTCTGGGGAGACAGAGGCACCTAGGACCAGACATGTAGAGGGCGGACGGCCACAGGCAGGAGGCCCTGGTCAGAGCAGCCTCTGGAGATGCTCCTCATCATCCCTTCTGGGATTTTTTTTCCTAGTTGGAAATTTTTTTTTTTTTAAGAACTTGAAAAATAATTCTGAAATGAACTATACACACATAAGACGATCTGTAACTTACATATACATGGAAATAGCAATAATAAATGAAGACACACCCAGGTTAGCAGTTAGAACGTTACCCTGACCTCTAAATGGTCTCATAACATTTTTCTTCTTCTTGTTTTTTTTTCACTTTCATTGCAATAACCACTGGCCAGGATTATGTGTTAATCATTACCCTGTCTTGTTTAAAGTTTTATTGTAAATGTGTGAGTCACCAAGCAATAGATGGCTAAATTTTATTTGTTTTTGAATATTTGTAAATAAAGTTATACAGTATAAATTTGGTGACTTGCTTTTTTCTGCTCGAGATACATGCATGTTGAGGCATATATCTGCTGGTCAGTTATTTCACGGTGCTCCCTTATAGGAATTATTTGACTGGTTTCTGGCTTTTGTTACTGCAGACAATGCCCATCTGAATATTTTCTTAAGGGCACAGGTCCCTAAGCGTGACTGCCGTGATTCAAATTAGGCCTCTCAGCACCTGCCTGTGTGGCCTTCTGTGGTCCAGGGTCATCCTTTGTAAAATACAGATAATAATACTACATGTACCAGTGGGCTATAAAAAGGAATAAGAGAATGAATTCAGATAAAGCATTTAACATGGTACCTCACAGAGGATCAGTTTAAAGGTTAGATAGAAGGATGGTGATGATGGTGATGGTGGTGGAGATGGTCGTGATGATGGTGATGGTGGTGGAGATGGTCGCGATGGTGGTGGTCGTGATGATGGTGGTGATGGTGGTGGTTGTGATGGAGATGGTGGTGG
>PVKP010052415.1:0-12458 GCA_004027715.1 Plecturocebus donacophilus | reverse complement strand
CATAACTGGAAGTAAATCACTCCCCAGCAATTGCATAGCATTTCACAGGTTTAAATAAAATATTGGTTGTCTGCTTATTTGTTATTTTCATCCCCTATTCCTTCCTGTCTCCATTGTTAAGCACAATTATTGGCATAAAAGAGGTTTTTAATACCCATTTTTAAACTGCATTCTAGCCTGGGCAATAAAACAAGAATCCCGTTCTCTCTCCCTCTTTCTCTTCCTCTTTCTTTCTCTCTTTCATTCTTTTTTTTCTTCCTTTTGCTGTTTCTTTCTTTCTCCTTTTCTCTCTTTTTCTAAAATCTCTTCCTCTTTCTCTCTTTTATTCTTTTTATTCTAAAAAAAAAAACAGTAACAATAAAGATAATTATTTTGATTCATTTGTCAGGCAATTCACAGATACCCATTTCCTGGGGGTTGGTTACTAGAGCTTTATTAGTTTCCTTTGATGTTATGTTTGCCTGATTCTTCATGATCTGTGTAGCTTTGCACGGGGGTCTGTACATTTGAAGGAGCAAACACCTTTTCCAGTCTTTACAGATTGATTTCAGCAGGTAAAGACCTCTTGTTAGGTCCATGGGCTGATGGAATTGCCACCAGAATTGGAGCTGAATGGGGTTGGAGTCAAGCCATGTGACTGCTGTTGGGTCCAGTGTGGGGTCTGCAGTTGATAGGCCTGTTACCAGAGGCTCAAGTGAACGTGGATCCTCTCTGGTCCTTGGGCGAAATGAACTGTCTCTAAGACTTTGGTCAGCAGGTCTGGTTCTAGGACAAGGGTCCATTTCAGGGTTTGAAATTTGGTCTACAGATGGCAGGCCTGTTGCCAGATGCATGGATGGGTATAGTTCCCTCAAGGTCTCTGGGAGGGTTCCCACTGGTTCACTGAGCAGGAGAGAGGGACCAAAACTGAGTCACAGGACTGCTTCAGGGTCCACACACAAGCTAAAGGCCTGAGTCCTGGGTCATGGATGAAGATGACTTCTGAGTCCTTTGGTGGGCAGGACTGCCCTGGGACTGCAGCTGAGTGGTGCTGAAGCTGGATCACAGGGCTGCTTCAGGATCTGCAGCTGGACTTAGGTCAGTGAGTCTGCCTCTAGTGACATGAATGGGCATGTCTCCTGGCACATCCTTGGGATGGGAGGACTGCAGCCAGATCATAGCTTAGAGGGCCTGGAGCTGAGTTACAGGGCTCTTTGAAGGTCTGCTGTGGAATATAGGTAAGTAGGTGGGCCTCTCAAAGCACAGATGGGCATGTTTCCAAGCAGGTTCCTGTGTGAGCAGGACTGCTCTCAGATCATGGCCAAGAGAGCTTGGAGCTGGGTCCCAAGCTGCTTCAGGGTCCACAGCCAGGACTGTGGTCAGCAGGCCTTTCACCTGAAGCACAGGTGGTATGACTCCTCCCAGGTCCCTTGGTAGATGGCTCTGGTGGCAGGACCAAAGTCAAATAGGGCTGCAGCTGAGTGTGCAGAGGAACAGAATGTTTCTGATTCTTTTGCAGGACCACAGTTGGTTAGCCTACCATCTAGGTGTGAGTCTGCCCTTTCAAAGGAGCTGTCATTGGTTTTAGGCTGTGCTTGGGTTTTGCAACCTGGGGTCCACAGCTCCCACAAAGGCACTTTTGTCCATGGATGGCTACCACATTCTTGTTGCTCTGGGGAAATATGATCAAGGGACCTCTTATTCCACCATTTTTTCCCCCTTGTTAGATCTTAAACAGATACTTAGTGTGGAGGAAATTAAGCAGCCTTCTCAAAGCTCTATACCTAGTAAAGAGCAAAGCCAGGATTCAAATCATAGTCTTCTGCTTGCACAGTTGAAGTGATCAACCATTATACAGTCCCATCCTTTTAAGTACTGCCAGTGAATTCAGTCTCTTAAGTATAAAACAGTTTAGAGGCACGTAGTCTGTCAGCTGAAGTATCAAGAATGTCATAGAAATGATCCCTAGTTGAAGGCCACTTCAGGGAATATATTCATCTTACCGAAGAAGGTTTTGTTTTGTTTTGCTCAAGATATTCAGCAAATAAACACATCTTGGTACAAATAGGGACAAAGTAGTCAATTCTATTAAACAGAGAAGGGAGATTCACTTCCCTTGCACTTTTTCCCTGTTTATTCATTGTATTTGGATATATTTTCTTTTTTAGGGGATGTGACCACTACAATTATGATTAGAGAAAAATTCTGTCATATCTTTTGTCAAGATGTGAAGCATTTTCACTGTCTTCTGAGATAATTGAAATCTCAGTTGTGAAGCAAATCATTAGTATTTCAGTCTTGGTTGTGTTTTCTATGTAGGTCAAAATGTAGACAGTATATCATCTCATTCCATTGATCGAATGAGGAGAGACGTTTTAATACATAAAACAGAGTTGAAAGTGACAACATATTTTGCTGTCCCTGACACTTTGATATACATTTATTGGCAGCCCAAGATGCCAGGGACACAAAAGTCTAGATTATATAGGTCAAGAATCCCTGGATTTTCAAACTCACATTTTACATCAAAACTATAAACAAATGAATCTTAAAACTCTGTACTTATTTAAATTATGGATTTGTTTAGAATCTATGCTATGCTGCATTATATATTAACAATATTGAAAAATATTAGATTTCAATGATCAGGATGATGTAGCAAAAGCAAAACAATGTTATTTTTCAGAAAGCATCAACCTACTATTAAAAATTTAGATTATTTGATAAGCAAAATTCCTTATTAGTGTGCAGTAACATATGCAAGGTAGTCTTTTAATCCTGGAAGCTTGTTCAGAAGGAAGCACCAAAAAATGGAATGCTTCTTTTATTTTCAAGCTGGGGTTTTCAATCACCATGGCAGAATGAGTTTTAATAAGCTTTTGTTATAACATGAGTAGTAACTTGAATATATGCCACACACACATACCATCCAATATTTTATTCCCTATCCACACCAAACACACATGCACAAACTACACACCATACACATGCCACATCACACAGATATATACATACATACCATACTGCATATATACACTCCTCTCTCCACCAAGCACAGAAAAATACTCTATACATATGCCATATCATAGCACACACACCATAGCATATATACACATACCTCTTACATCAAACTAGCACACATGCAGACGTACCAGACCACACACACATATATATACTATATGCACAAACACCACACAAACATAAGACTTTGCCATACACACACTACACATACCACACCACACATACATTCCCTCTTATACCCAGCACACATACACATGCAGATACATCCCATATGATCTGACCACTGGCTGTCTTCCTGAACTTATTTCCAACTCTCCCTCCCCTTTTCACCACTTCAGCTACAGCTTCCTCTTTGCCCATTCTTGAGCACACCAAACACACTCCTGTCTCAGCCCATTGGCATTTGCAGTTCCGTTTGCTTGAACTTCTCTTTCCCTGGATGTGCACATGATGTACTCCCTTTTGCTTAGAGATCCTTTCCCTGACCCTCCCCCAGTACAGGATAGCACCCAGATCACTTGTTCTCTGACTGTCTGCTGCTCCCCATTACTGTCCTAACTGGCCTTAGCTACCTGTATTCTGAATTCCAACCATAAAATGCAAGCAGTCCTTAGAAATCATATAATCTAGTCTAATGTCCTCATTTTGCAAACAACAAGAGAGAAACTCCAAAAAGAAGTACTTGTCTAAGGTTACAAAAATTATTCACTCGTCCATTCAGCACATATTTAGTAAGCACCTTTTATGTCACTATTCTTGATACTAGGTATCAGGGGGTTACAAAAAGGGCAAGGACTTTGAACTCACGAAATTTATAATCTATTCAGGGAGACAGATAATAAACAAATAAATATATAAAATAATGTCAGGTTCTAATTAATGCTTAAAGAACACAAGCAAGGAGGTAAAAGGAGGTAGAAGTAAGAAAGAGCCAAGAAGAGTTGAAAAACATTATCCCAAAGGCACAAGGACATATAGTCTATTGGAAATTCTTCAGATGTTAAAGCATCTGCTTATTCAGGATGGTAACCAGGTGGCAGGATGCCTTGCAAATGCAGAAGGCTTACCTAGGGGGTCATTTGGATTTAAAAAGGAGGCATGGTTTCTGAGTCTTGGCTCGAAGCAAGGATGGTGTAGACCCTTATATGTTATAATGACATTTGCAGTGACAATAACTGCAGTTAAGATAACAATGAAATAGGTACTGGATCCATTCAAAGCATTGTACACAATGAGCCATCATAGAGTTTAGATACACTTGTTAATGTCAGGTACTGAAAGTAGATAAAGCTAATCTGAAAGCCAGGAACATATAGAATCTTCTAAGAAAATAATCAATGTCTAAAAACGTGAGCCAGGCTACTGAAAGTTAGGAAGTCAAAAGTGGTCATGCATAAGGCAAGACCAAAATCAGATTACTTGTCTAGGAATGTCCAGATCTACCCTTATTCTGGAAAGGTAAAAGGTCTACTACTGCCATCACAAGAAGAAGCCAAGCAATACAAAGACTAAGAAGGGCAGATCTGACCTGAGAACAAAAGAGACCAAGAAGCAATGGCTCCTAAGAAAATGATCTACCAGCATCTCAAACTCCTTTTGTCTTCTCCTGTTTGCGGTTCTATCCAGGAAGCAGGCACCAAATGGAAATATCTGAGTATGTGTACGTGTGTGTATGCATGTGTGTAAAAGAGGAAAGAACACATCTGTTTTGGAGGCATTGCTACCTACTGAACAGTATGTCCTGTTTACCACGTCTGGTACAATTATCCCAACACATCATCTTTTTAAGTTAAAATTGTAAAGAATAGTAACCTGAGTTCGTATGGTATGTGAAACTTCAGAATGAGGGCTGCTTCTCAGATTATTAGAACCATTCACAGGCAATTTCAAAAATATTGACCATTTGCACTCAACTAATAATGTCCTTTTCAATGACAAGAAGTTATTCCGAATAAAGCTTCAAATCCCTAAAATGGCTCACACCTCTTACCTTCAATGTAAACATCTCTGGAAGTGATGCAGATTTTAGGACTAACTAAGCCTTGTAAACTCTAAGTATTTAAGTTACATCTTTTTTCTTTGTTTTTTGGGTTTCTTTTTTTTTTTTTGACAGGGCCTCACTCACCCTGTCGCCCAGGCTGGAGTGCAGTGGCATAATCTTGGCTCCCTGCAGCCTCAGCCTCTAGGTTCAAGAGATCCTCCTACTTCAGCTTGCCAAGCAGCTGGGACACATAAGTGTACCATCATGCCCAGCTATTATTTGTGTTTTTCTTAGAGATGGGGTTTTGCCATATTGCCCAGGCTGAAACGATTCCTTTTTTGAAAGACAGAAAAGCTTTCCCTACATGTTTAGAAATTAGGATAGAAACACTTTAGAAATACACAAGAATCTAACTGCATTCTTTTAGGTCTTATGTTATATAGCTTAACTATTTTGTCTCCCATTATAGATAAATTATTTTTGCAAAGGATTGCCTGGGATTTGTTGATGATTCCAACTCAAATCACTCCTATATTTGAAAACATATATTGGACATGATCAAATAAGAAGCTAACATGTTTAATCAAAATATGCCATTAATTATTTGAATGTGAAGGAAATAAATGAAATTAAGACTTTGTTTATATTTATATCATGGGAAATTTTCATAATAGATTTTGTAGTCAGTACCACAACCTTTTACAACTTGGAGAATGCCAATAAGACATTGCTGAAAGTAATCTACAGATACGTTACTTCCCAACAATTACAGTCATTGAGAGTGCGGCATAGTTTGCAAAATACGTCATGAGTTCTTTTAACTAGCAAAACGAGGTATTGGCTAGGAATAAAGGTTATTATTATTTTTATTTTATAGATGAGAAAACAGAACCACAGAAACTTGAGGAAGTTACCCAAGGTTACGTGGCAAAGGAGTGAAAGAGGCACATCTAGAACCCAAGTCCACTGACTCTTATCATAATGGCCTTTTTATATCACGCTTCTCTTGCTGGACTGTGACTTGTCTTCTAGTATATGTAGATATCATTTATATTTAAATATTTGCCTAATACTATTTCATAATGATGCTAAGTTGATCAAAATGGAAATTAAAGTTTGTCAACAGTGTCATTTAAAATTTGGAAGATTAAGTGTAAAAGACACTGAAGAACTACTTTCACAGAGTCATTTTTTTAAAGTTCTGGTGTGCAAGTTTTGTGCAGAGTAAAAAGGCATGAACATTTGGTTTCTTTCCCAGTTACAATCACTCAAATTTCCCTTGGGTACATCATGCTGCCTTCTTATTATTCACTTAGCCTTTAAAGTAGCTGACAATTTTGCTTGTGTTATCTACTATATCTCATTTTAAAGTGAAATCAGGCTGAAATTCTTTGCATAAGAGGGCTTAAGAAGTCTATCTGTTAAGATAAAGGGAAGAAAATAATTTATTTCAATCATTAGAAACTTTTGACAGGTGGACAGCCTAACTTTTTTGTTTTACGGAGAGCTCATTCAAATGAATTGGAAGGTGAGCAAAGCAATAGAAAAATGGGCAAAAGATAAAATCATGCAGGTTACAGACAAAAGTATAAATGGGCAAGAAATACGTGAATGATGATTAAAATAAGGAAATGAATAGCAAAGCATGATCTATCAAATTGGCAAAGAAAAAAAAAAGAAAAGAAAAGAAACTGAATGGTGAATATTGGTGAAAGTGTGGAGTTAAAAACGCTCTTGTACTCTCTTGGTGGAAGTGTAACTTTTAATGCTTTCCTGGAGAGTAATTTGTCTTTATCTATAAAAATCTCTCTTTTTTTTTTTGAGAACCCTCCCAGCAGCCAGACCACAGCTGGTCTTCTCTGGATACCATGAACCACACTGTCCAAACCCTCTTCACTCCTGCCAACACCGGCCTCCCCACCAACTATGAGATGCCCAAGGAGGAGCATGAGGTGGCTGTGCTGGGGGCGCCCCACAACCCTGTTCCTTATCCCACCATGATCCACACTGCAGTGTGACCTACGTACCCTATTGTGTCATCTGCTCCCTGTTCAACACTGTCTTCATGAACTCCTGCTGCCTGGACTTCATAGCATTCGCCTACTCAGTGAAGTCTAGGACAGGAAGTCTATAAACAGGAAGATGGTTGGTGACCTGACTGGGGCCCAGGCCTATGTCTCCACCGCCAAGTGCCTGAGCGCCTGGGCCCTGGTTCTGGGTATCTTCTTGACCATTCTCCTCATCATCATCCCAGTGCTGATCTCCCAAGTCTATGGATAAAACAGGAGGCAGCATCTAGGCCAGGAGCTCTGCCCACAACCTGTCTCTCATGCACTCTACTCCTTGCCCTGCCCCCAGAGCCAAGTCCTGTATCACCCCTTTATTCTCACACACTTTTCTACAATAGCATTCAATAAAGTGCATGTGTTCCTGGTATGTTAACTTTCTTTAACATACTAGTTGGTACTTGGGGATTAAAAACTGTAATTGCATATATCCTTTGAAGGAGCAAGCCCATTGTATGAAATTTACTATAGGAATATAGTGATGAAAGTTCACCTAGACCTATGGACATGGACACCAAACTCATTAATTAAAGCATTATTTGTAACGACAACAAACTAAATGACCAATTCCTATCAGTAGGCATTGATGAAATAAAATAAAGTTAAATCCATAGGTGCAAATACTGGTCCCTGAAAGATAATGTAATATATGTATATGAAATGATTCTCAATACTTGGTAATAAGTTAAAAATGAGTGAAGAGGTGTGGATAGTATGAGCTCTGTTCTGTGGATTAGCAAAGAAAGAAAATAGATTGAAAATATATATGAACACATGTATATGCATATATGTATTTTTTTGTGTCACGAATGAATCACAAGACTTTGTTAAATAGCAGTTTTCTTTGAGGTGAAAGTTTAGATAGGAAAGAGTCAATTCAGGTGGGGAGAGGTAGCTTGAATTTCTGTTTTGTAAGTTTTTGCCCTGTTTAAAGTTATTATTTTCTAGCCAGATACATGTATTTTTGTTAGTTTGTTTTAAATATTAATAAGGGATATCTTCTCTACATTTCACTGAATTGAAGAAAAATAACTGATGGAAGAAAGGAAGGACAGAAGGAAGAAAAGAATAAAGGAAAAGGTTTCATGTTGATATGGGAAAACAAACACACAATCATATCTACAAAGTAAATTCTGAAATCTCCTGTAGTAATTTCATAAAGGCCTTTACTTTCCAAATCTCCTTTTCATTCTCTGAGTGTGACACAAAATGCCCATCATGTCATGGAATACATCCTCGGGCATTTGAAGATGCTCTCACATCTGGATTGATTATTCACACCATAACACAGTCAGGGACTGTCTTAAGTTCATTCAGGCCACTTTAACAAAGTGCAATAGACTGGGTGGCTTATGAAATCCATTTCCCACAGCTCTGGAAGCCCAAAATCAGGTGCCAACATTGTTGGATTCTGGTGAGGGTTTTCTTCTAGGTTGCAACCTGCTATCTTCTCATATCCTCACATGGCAGAAAGAGAGGGAGAATGCTCCCTGGAGTCTCTTTTATAAGGACACTAATACCATTCATGAGGCTGGAGCCTAAATCATTTCCCAAAGATTCCACCTCATAATACCATCATATTGGGGATTAGGGTTTCAATATATAAACTTTGTGGGGGACAGAAACATTCGGTCCATAACAAGGACCTTGGTTGCTGGAAATAGTATCTTAAAAGTCACCACTAGGATTCCTTTCTTTCCCTTGTCCACCTGGGTATAATTTATGCTCATACTGTGATGTTGAACATAGTTTGAGCTGTGGCTTATTTCATATGCATCAGCATTTTGTTAGTGCAAACTCTGAACAGATTTCAGTGAGTATCAGATTATCAGGCTTGAACCCACGTCTCATACAGTCATTCTTTCAAATCTCGTGGGCATGATGTACCACCATTCCTACCTTGCTCCATGTCTATAATTAAACCTAAACCATTATTGTTGAACTGCACATTACATGACTACTTCTGGCCCAAACATGTATCTATTTTATTTCTGTTTTTTCAGGGCCCTGTACAAGGGATGCCACATCAGAGGATCTATCACATCAAATCCTTCTAGGACAGAGAGAATTGTTTTTAGTCTCTGAGTACAATCCATACCACAGAAATCACAGACTTTGAGATACTTGGAAAATGTGTTTGCAGACATCATGTTGCCTCTTTTAGTTTAGCTTATTAAGCGTTGAATTCCAAAATTTTTTCTGCAGATTTATATGAAAATAAAGATATATAAATAATGTATTTAAAGAAAATAAATTTACATATTTTCTGATATATATGGAAGTATATATTTTCATATATGTTTATATGTGAAATATATATATGAAAAATATAAATATCTCTACATGAAAATAAAGAGGAAATAGTTTGTTTTGTGATTTAAATTAACTTTGTATTATTTTACAAAACTACATATAAAGAAAATACAGTTCCCTTTGTAAGAAATGGGTGAATTATCTTATATATTGTATTTTTAAGCTTTACATATGAAGAATGTTAAGCATATCAAAGTAGAATAGTATATTGAACTATGTATCAGTGTTATGATATCACCTTATCACCGTTTCCCCCCCTTGAATGTACTGTATTTTGAATGATAATCTTTAACAAAAAGACTCCTAACTTTCAAAAATTCCGCAGACATTGGCTAGATATTTGTACCAGTTAGATTTTGGTTCTCCTTTCATAGTGATGGTGACATTTAAGAGATGTTACTCACCAGCCTCAGAAGGTCATGGTTTAGGTTTTATTGCAGTGCCAGTGCTGCACTTGGGCTGAGTCCTTTATATAGTGTCCCTCCAATCTTTCTAACTGACAACACAGGTTCTGGGGCAGTGGGTAGAGTTGTATTTAGTTAGGATCATCTGGAAATTGACTTACACACAGTACAAAGGCTAAACTGACTTCATTGTCAGATGGAGCCGATTCCTCAGCTTGATGACTTCACATAAACCATGCTGGGTGAGACGGATTGCTTTCCTGATAACAGAAACACTGCATTCAAACTTTGAATTATAAATCCAAGTGCAAGCCATTTAATTCCTCCATAGTATTGGGCCATTTACACAGGGGTATTTGTTGCAGAGGAAAAAGTTCTATTAGAACCTTACTTTTAATTTGGATATACTAGTAAAACGGGAGAGAGGAGCAGAAAATTAAATTTTTCTTCTTTTCTTTAGTATAAGCAAACTTCCCTGAGCCCTTACCCTTCGCTCTGTTCTACAAGTTTTGAGTGTATAGATTCCTGTTTTCTGTAACTGATCCTTATGAGTTTCTGTTTC
This sequence comes from Plecturocebus donacophilus, assembly GCA_004027715.1. Classification (NCBI taxonomy): domain Eukaryota; kingdom Metazoa; phylum Chordata; class Mammalia; order Primates; family Pitheciidae; genus Plecturocebus; species Plecturocebus donacophilus. Next base: position 2,132 of record PVKP010052415.1, on the reverse strand, counting down.
TCATCTAAGCAACACAGCGAAGGTCATGAGAAATGCCTAAGCAGGCTGGACTCCCGCCATCTAGGCGCCGTAGCGAAGGGCATGAGATAAGCCTGTGCTAGGCTCCTTGGGCACCTCAGATAATGACCATCTGGGCAGCATAGCAAAAGTCATCTGGAAGCCTGAGTTATGTGCCTGTCATTGCTTCATAAACTGCCTTTGTTCTGCACTTGCAAGCCTGCTTTCGGGCCAGTGCACTTCATGTATAAAAGTCAAGCCCTGTCTTTGCTCGGGGCTGTTTTTGGATGCGAATCTGCTGAGCCGGTTCCCCTAAATACAATCTTCCTGTTCCACTATTGGTCTCTCTGGTCTCCTGATTCTCACAACACTAGATCAAAGCTCCAGATTGACAAGCTTGAGTGCACACGGAAATAAAAATTAATCAATTTAATGGTTTTGTAGTGCTGTTACATTTCCCCACAACCATGTTTATATACACTCACTTCAGTAAATCAAAGCTCCATCTCAACTGACTTGTTTAGAAGAAGTTCATATGCAAATAAGAGAGTTCACAAAAAGAGATTGGCAATTTACTATGTATTAACATGAGTACTGGCAGCCAGTTAGTGTTTTCTTAAAAAAACAAAAAGCACTGGGAAAATCACAATGTTTCCACTCTATGCTAATGACTTCCCATGCAAAGTTCATTACTGGCCAGGACATCTGCCTTTCCCTCCAACTTCCCTATTTTTTATGAAAGTATAACTAAATAAAAGTAAAACATAACAAAAGTCTCAGCACAATCAGGAGGCAGGATAAAACTGGAAAGGATCCATGGAGAAAGCCCTTTTCTACCCGTGTTGCTCCCTCCAAACTTTCTCCCTTCCTATTTTGTGCTGAGTGGTGTCAACAGTGAGAATTCTCTGGAGTAATTCCAGCCACTACTGATAAAGGACAATGGTGTACACACCTGGATGCTCTGCCAGATGAGGAGCTGCAACTTTTTACGCATTTACCTTAACAAGTTTTCCATGAAATAAGAACGAATTGAATAATTTTCTGCTTAAACCATAGGTATGCTGAGTTTCTGAGACAAAGCAAAGGTTCTTGGTGTTTTGGGGGCCTCTGAAGTCAAGGATTGGAGTGGGCAGGTGAAGTATGTTTCCTTAGTCTAAGAAGTGGAATGCCTAGGAGTTTCAGATAGTTTTACTTGCTATGCCAGCAAGTGACAATGGCTTGACATTTTTATTGGATGAATCACCTTTTAAGTAAGTGATAGATATTTGAATGTCTCAGGTCATAGAATAAGGATATGGATTCTCAATTATAAAAGTAATTCAAATTCAGAAATATGATTGAAATGTCTTCAGTTTTTAAAAACTTTTTGGCAGATGACTGAACATACTGAATATGATTATTACATTAAAATACAGGTATGCACTGACAACATTAAGTAATGTATGTAATTGCTTGACACATCTGAATCATCTTAATTGTAAATAGCTAATTAATACGAATTTTAATCTGATGTGACAATAATAATCTGTATCTGTAAACAAAACCAAACATAGCAGCCCTAATAACATGTTATCTAAATCCTTAAAAATGTATAATCTGGAGAGAGAGATCCAAGATGAGCGATTAGCAACAGCTCAGGAATGTAGCTCCCAGTGAAAGCGCAGAGAACGAGCGGACACCGCACTTTCTGACGAATTTTTGTTGCCCACAGACCGGGAGATTCCCGGCAGAGGAGCCACATGGGTTGCCAGTGCAACTCTTTTGGCAGGAGCGGCTGTTTTGCCGGTGCCCCAGCAAGGCGCTTCTTGGTACAGAGTATACGGGAGGGACGGGCTCGGCTGGTCCCATCCCCACAAGGAGAACAGCAATTGGAAGCGCTGAGGACTGAGAGTTTCACAGCAAGCACAGCAAACCCAGGAAGGTCCGGCTCTGTGGGGAACGGGCATCCGCCAAAGAAAAACTAAGAAACAGAAAAAACTTCATCACTGGGCGGAGAGAGATCCGAGATGGCTGCATAGCAACAGCTGGGGATTGTAGCTCCCAGTGAAAGCGCAGAGAGTGAGTGGACACCGCAAATGCAGACGAATTTTTGATGCCCACAAACTGGGAGATTCCCGGCGAAGGAGCCACACGGG
>PVKP010052414.1:0-12466 GCA_004027715.1 Plecturocebus donacophilus | reverse complement strand
TATTTGAGTTGTAGCCATGATTTTAATTAGTTATATCTCTTTCTTGTGGAAAGGCTTCATTGGCATGAATAATACTGATACATTTTGTTGACATTTATATATGTTAGATCAGTGTTTGACAGGGTTTTGCTATATGAATCAGTAACATTTGAGGGAAAAATCTGAAGGTTGCCAATACAGGTTTGCTAGCCCATTATTTTGAAAATTAAGGAAAAAGACAATAAGATTAAGGTAAACATCTACCCTATTATCATAATTTATTTCCAAATAAAGGCCAATTATTTTTTACCATAATATATGTAAGGTATATATTTTTAAAAAAACCAAAATCCTGATACTCATAGTACAGTCCAGTTAGAAACCTTATGCAGTCATAATTTTCCTTAAATGTGATGCATTTAAAGTTTTAAATAAAGATAAATCACAACCTAAGATTTTGTGATAGTACATGTATATTGAAAAACTACAGCATAAAATTTTATTCTATGGTTTATCATTGATATAGTAGCTGTCTTCTCCCAAGTTTTAAATGTGGTGATCAGTTTCTTGCAGTGGAACATGAAGTACAGAACAATGTCCAACCTATTTGTATTTTTATTTTATGGGCATTATAAAAACTTCAATTTTAAGTAGACATTTTGAAAAATTTAAAAACATTACTGTCAAATTTATTTTATCAATTCAGAATATTATAGGAAAACTAAGAAAAATCTAAAATTCTGCCATTAGTTGGTGACACCAGGTGTATAGCTAGTAAGGATTATAGACAAGGATGATCCTTTTAATGTGCTGTTGAATTTGGTCTATTTGTATGGTCTATTTGTATTCTGTTGAGGATTTTTACATCCATACTCACTAAGGATATTGGCCTATAATTTTATTTTCTAGTTGTGCCCTTGTCTAGCTTTGTTATGATGATAATGCCAGCTTCTTAAAATGAGTCTGAAGGTGTTTCTTTTTCTTAATATTTTGGGAAGAATTTAAGAAAGATTGATATTGATTCTTGTTTAAATGTTTGGTAGCAATCATCAAGGAAGCCATCAAGTCCTAGGCTTTTCCTTTTGATTACTGCTTTTGAGGTTTTTGATTACTGCTTCAATCTCTTATTCATTATTGGTCTGTTCAAGTTTCCTGTCTTTTAGTGATTCAGTTTTACTAGATTATATGTTTCTAGGAATTTATCCATTTCTTCTAGGTTTTTTAGTTTGTTGGCTACAGTTGTTCATAATAGTTCCTTGTGGTCTTTTTTATTCCTGTAGCATCACTTACAATGTCTTCTCTTTGATTTATAATTTTATTTATTTGTGATTTCTCTTTTTGTAAAATCCGTTTAGGTAAGGTCTTGTCAGTTTTGTTTGTCTGTTCTTTGGTCCCTTTTTATCTCTTTCCTTTTCATTTGTTTCATTGAATTTTAGGGTTTTGGTTTTAACTTTTAATTGACAAGTAATAATTTTATGTTATATATTTGTGGGATGCAATGTGATATTTTGATATGTTTACATAATGGAATAATTAAATCAAGTTGTTTAAGAAATCCAGCAACTCACCTACTTGTTATTCTTTTTGTGGTGAAAACATTTAAAATCTTATCAGCAATTTTGAAATATACAGTACACCATTATTATAGTCACCTTTTTCTATGGTAGATCATTAAAACTTATTCCTCCTGTCTAACTGAGATTTTGTACACTTAGATCAACATCTCCCCTTTCCACATCCTGTATTGTAAATGCATGGATTTATTTCTGGACTCTCCTGCTTCATTGGTCATTATATGTTGTTAGGCCAATAACATGCTGTGTTGGTAACTATAGCATTTTAATTGATTTTGAAGTCAAGTAGTGTGATGCCTTCAGCTTTGTTCTTTTTGTCTCAATGTTACTTTGGCTATATGGGATCTTTTGTGGTTCTATAAGAAATTTTGGATTGTACTTTCTACTTCTGTGAGAAATGACTTGGAATTTTGATAGAGATTGCATCACTTAGGTAATATGGCTATTTTAACTATATTGAATATTCAATCCATGAACATAGAATAGTTTTCCATTTATTTGTGTCACAATTATTTCTTTCACTGGTGTTTTATTGGATTTTTCACCTTTTTGGTTAAGTTTACTGCTAAGTATTTTGTGTGCATGTTTTTTTTTCCATGTTATTGTGAATGGGATTTTCTTAATTTCTTTTTCAGATAATTTGTTGTTAATGTAAAGAAGCACTGTTGATTTGTGTGTTGATTTTGTATTCTGTAACTTTACTGACATTATCAGTTGAATCAGTTTATTGGTGGAGTCTTTAGAACTTTCTCTATATAAGATCACATCATTAGCAAATAGAAACAGTTTCACTTCTTCCATTCCAATTTGCATGCCTTTTATTTATTTTTCTTGTCTAATTGCTCTAGCTAGAGTTTGCAGTCCTATGTTGAGTAGAAGTGTGAGAGTGAGCATCCTTGTCTTGTTCCTAACTTAGAGGAAAAGCTTTCAGTATGATGTTAGCTGTGGGCTTTTCATATATGTCTTTTATTGTATATTCCTTTAAAACTCGCTTTGAATTTTTATCTGGAAATACTCTTGAATTTTGTTAAAAGCCTTTTTGACATCCATTGAGGTGATCATATGGTTTTTATATTTAGTTGTGTTAATGTAGTGTATCATTTTTATGGAGTTGTGTATGTTGAACCATCCTTGCATCCCAGGGATAAATCTCATTTATTATGATAAATGATCCTTTTAATGTGCTGTTGAATTCAGGCTGATAGTATATTGTTAAAGATTTTTGCACCTGTGATCATCAGCAATAGCTGCCTGTAGTTTTCTTTTCTTATAATGTTTTTGTCTGGCTTTAGTATCAGAGTGTATGAGTCAGGATTCTCTAGAGGAACACAACTGATAGTATAGATGTATGTATAAAGGGGAGTTTCTTAGAGAGTGTGGACTTACACAGTCACAAGGTGAAGTCCCACAAATGGCCATCTGCAAGCTGAGGAGCAAGAAGGCCAGTCCAAGTCCCAAAACTTCAAAAGTAGGAAAGCCAACAGTGCTGAGAGCCCCTGGCATACCGCTGGTGTAAGTACAAGAGTCCAAAAACTGAAGAACTTGGAGTCTGATGTTTGAGAGGAGGAATCATCCACCATGAGAAAAAGATGAAGGCTGGAAGACTCAGCAAGTCTGCTTTTCCATCTTCTCCTGCCTGCTTTATTCTAGCGGTGCTGGCAGCAGATTAGATGGTTTCCACCCAGATTGAGGGTGAGCCTGCTTCTCCCAGTTCACTGACTCTAATGTTAATCTCCTTTGGCAACACCCTCACAGACACACCCAGAAATAATACTTCGGATCTTTCAATCCAACCAAGTTGACACTCAGTATTAACCTATCACACAGGGCAATGCTGGACTTGTAAAATGAGTTTGGAAGCATTCCCTTTTCTTCAGTTTTTGGAGGAGATTGAGAAGTATTGGTATTACAGACTGATTCTCCCTAATCTGAAAGCTCAAAATCCAAAATGCTCCAAAATTTGAAACTTTCTGAGTGTTGGCATAATGCCACAAGTGGAAAATTTTACATGTGACCTCATCTGATGGGTCACAGTAAAATGAGATCAAAACTGTTTCGTGAACAAAATTATTAAAGATATTGTATAAGATTGCCTTCAGTGTATGTGTATAAGACATACACTGAAGCATAAATAAGACACATACTAAAGCATAAAACAAAGGAAATTCATGTTTAAACTTGGGTCCCATTCCCAAGATATCTTAATATGTATATGCAATATTCCAAAATTTGAAAAATTCTGAAATCTGAAACACTTCTTATTCCAGGCATTTCAGATACAGAATAATCAACCTGTATTTTTTCATTAAATATTTGGTAGAATTCTATGTGAGCCTTGTTTTCCCTTTGATGGGATTTATTATATTATTATTATTATTATTGATTTAACCTTTTTACTCATTATTTGCTTGTTCAGGTTTTCTATCTTTTTTTTATTATTCAGTCTTTGTGGGCTGTATGTTTCTGTGAATATATTTATTTTACCTAGGTTACCCAATTTGTAAGTACCTAATTGTTTATCGTAGTCTCTTATGATTGTATTTCTGTGTTATCAGTTGTAATGTATCCTCTTTCATTGCTGAATTTACATATTTGTCGTCTCTTTTTTGTTCTGTCTGACTACAGGTTTGTCAAGTTTGCTTACCTTTTCAAAAAATCAGTTCTTAGTTTTATTTACCTTTTCTATTGTCTTTCTAGTCTCTATTTTGTTTATTTTTCTCTGGTCTTTATTTTTCTTTTTTCTACAGAGTTTGGTCTTAGTTTTTTCTTTTCTCTTTTAGTTATTTGAGGTATAATGTTAAGTTTATTTGAGATCTTTGTCTGCTACATGCTACTGTGATCTACTACATAGAGCTGGAAGCAGAAGTTCTCATTTCTGACGATAATTGCTGCATATGGTGTATGACAAATTAGAGGTAATTTAAAGGTTTGAATGATTTTGTATTTTTCTAGAGTGGGTTTACTTTTACTTCTGAAGATTCAGAAAGGCTAGTAAAAGTTCACCTTAATTCTTTAAACATTTGAATGACTCTAATCTGGTTTTCATTGCTCCTGAGGGTTGTTCTTCTGATTCATCCATCTCAGTTCCAGCCCTTTGGGATCCCAGCCCTTTGTTGACTTATTTTTTGTTTTTTAACTTTTCTCTCTCATTTTAGAAAGGTTTAGCCATATTAAAAAATGGAAGGAAAGAAATATAGAGTGAATATGCACATACACTGTTAAAACCTCTGCCTAATTTGGCCTTTTAATTTTTTCAAAAAGAGACTTTATGGCTTCTCTCCTGGCCTCTCTTTTCTCCATGTTTTTTTGTTCCATAAATTATGTCTCTGGTGCTTCCAAAATGATTTTTAAGACTATTTTGTCCACCTTTTCTAATTGTTCTCAGGGGAAGAGTTGGTGTAAAACAACCTAATTTGTCATTGGCAGAGTAAAAGTTTGTTCTGATCACTCATGAATGAAAATTTTCAGGTTTAGTTTTGCAATGTTTCTTGTTTTCCTATAAAATTCTTAGTACAAAATTAAATTAAATAAAACTAACAAAAATAAGCATTGATAATTTGAAAATATTAGTGCTCAAACTATGCCTAAAGATTATATTTTATGCAGTACTTCCAGGAAAAAGAGAAAGTATTATAAGACTTTTACAAAGGGAACAGTGGAATTTAATAATTCTAAAAAATCTAAGAATTATTGCTTTGGAAGATTTTTAAAGATAGTCGATCAAAAGTTTGTTTTGAGTTTATGAATTCATTATTGTTTACTTTGTAATGAATGCTACTCAACAAAATTTATAGAGTATCTGTGTGAACTGTTTTGAGATGTTCAAATACTTCAGGTTTGGTGTGAATACATTATATTTTTTCAAGTTTATTTTCAATTGGATTTAGATAAACATCTAAATTAAAAAAAAATCTAACTTAGAATAGTCTGCCCAGTTCATTTAAAGATATTTTGTCTCACATACATGAACATCTAACAGACATGTTATAAAATTAATTCATAGTTCCCAATGAGGATCTCTTGGATAAACTGAATCAGTTTTTTTTTCCTTCAGAAAAGTTTTACAACACTGTAATATAATTTTAAATGCTGGTGGACTTCAGTTCTTTCTATATTTTATGTGTGAAAATTACAGAGACATGATGTAGGTATTCATTTGTTGGTGGTTAATGATTTAGGTAAGTTCCTAAAAACAGAATATCCTAAAAATTAAATGACAGTCCCTTATGTGAAATATTTTGTCTTAACCAAGAACATTAGAAGGAAGTGATTTAACTTCTCTCTTTCTCTCTGTTGTATGTACATGTATTTTTATATCTATAGCTATATCCTATTGATCTGTAATAATGTAAGATCTAGATAAAGCCTTCAGGTAGTCTACTCGTTATAATAAAGTAAGTTTCAGATTATTGAATTGTGAAAAAAATGGCTTGCATAATGAATTATATAACAGAACTGTATCTCTTGCTCTTAGAAGAGGGCTGTGGATTCTCTGGTGAGGCCAGTGTTTCATTTCCAAGAAGAAGAGTATGAAACTCTAAACCTTCTTTGTGTGTGTGGCAGTGTGTATTTGTGTGCTTGGTATCCTTCATGTTAGATGGATATTTATAGTCCTAAATTGAACTTTTAGATTAAATTTACCTTAATATTATGTCAGAATATTCTGCCTTCTATACTCATGTAATTTACTCTTGTCTAATCTCTGGAAATGATGCTCTGTATATCATGGCTACTAAGATTTAATTATAACATAATAATTGAATTAAAGACGTGCAGTAGTTCAGATGACCTTTTTTCTTCATCACTTTCACTTCAGTTGACAAGTGGATGTGAGACTGGGTAGTTGTCCTGGGCCTTCATAATATATTAAAACTTTGTGAACATTTTTATCAAAACAGAGTTCATCTGCTTGGTGCCATAAATAGATAAAGTTACTGAGTGTTCTTTCCATTACTGCTTCTCTGAAGTAGTTTAATAGTTAGTTGATTTGGAAATGAGGAGTATTTCTATTCTACCATTTTCTACAAGATTTGTTCCTAAATTGGAAAAGTAGCTATTTATTTGATTAGTTCAAGCATAAGACAAAGTAAAACTTTGAAAGATTTAATTGTGAATTGTTCTTCTTTTTTGCTTGGAGTTTTAAAAGGAAAAGAGTTTTATGGTTTTAACAAATTTAACTTAATATACTTTCTTTTCAAATAACTGAAATTTTTATACTTGGTGAATAAAAGAATAGTTTTTTTAATTATAAGACTATGAAAACTTAATACTGTGTCATTATGTAAAAGTGCTTAGCTGTCCACACATTTGTATATGTACATTGTGCAGAGGTTATTGTAATTAGGTTCACAGGTACTTTTGATAATCTAGTATTATCGATATTCAGAACACAACTTTTTAGTACACAAGTTAAAATTGTTTTAAAATGTAGCTGTTTCTGGGTGTATAACATCAACAAATAGTAATTGTCTTTCCTCAAAACTTTACACCCCTCTGATGGGCATAGAATGATATACAACTTCACATTTTCCAAAGAATTAGAAATTATTTATTGAGTAGTCTAAGATATTAGCTAAGATATAAATTGTATTTCAAGTCAAAAAGAATAATCACTTGGTTAATAGGTAGTGTATTCCAGTCTCTGGGAAATAACCAACATAGCTGAACTAGCCATAACATATCTGTAAATTTCTCATTATTCCTAGTTTTCACTTTTATAATAAAATGAATTAAAAACAGGAACATTGGCTGAAAGTTTATTTCTGATTTTAAAAGTAAATTGTACTCATTGCAAGAAATTTGGAAAACCCAGAAATGTATAACAACACATTTTTTAAAAATTAGATGATAATTGTTACATTCTGGTACACCATATTCTATTTTTATCTGTGTATACATATGCATATATATAATGTTTTAATCAAATTGGTATTATACTATACATTTACCAAAATTGGCACTATACTGTACATTATCCTTGATTTTTTTTCTGAAAAATGTATCTCAGATCTCCCTTATTTAACCATTTGTTCAATTTTATCCAGGTGTAAATGAAGCATATCTGTGTCCTGTTCCTTCATGAAGCTTATTGTCTAGTTGGGGAAACATAAACACTTATCTGTACAGTTCAAAAATATAAGTTTTATTAAGGGGGAAGACAGGTGCTGTCAGAGACTAAGAATAGAGAATCTGGCTGGGCTCAGTGCCTCACGCCTGTAATCTCAGCACTTTGGGAGGCCGAGGTGTGCAGATCAGGAGTTGAAGACCAGCCTAACCAACATGGTAAAACCCTGTCTCTACTAAAAATACAAAAATTAGCTGGACATGGTGGCATGCATGCCTGTAATCTCAGCTACTCAGGAGGCTGAGGCAGGAGAATCGCTTGAACCTGGGAGACAGAGGTTGCAGTGAGCCAAGATCGTGCCACTGCACTCCAGACTGGGTGACAGAGCAAGACTTTGTCTGAACAAACAAAACAAAACAAAACATCACTTTCAGTTTGATGTTTAGAGCTGGAGTGCTGACATTTAAATAGAGGCTTAATGCATGAGAAAAAGTCAGCCATTTGAGAATGGGGTTAAGAATGTTTTAGTAAGAGGAAATAGCAGGTGCAAAGGCCATGAGGTGGGAAAGGGTTTGGTGTGTAAAGGGCCTACAAGAAGGCTGGGAGGCTGGAGCAGAGAGAAAGAAGGGATACTGCCTATGATGAGGTTAGAGAGGAGGATAGGAGTCAGATCTTGTTGACCAAAGAAAAGAGATTTTATTATAAGTACTATGGAAAGCCATTAAAATTTTTTAGGCTGGTGAAATGACATGGCCATGTTTATATTATTCAGAAGATTACTCTGGATATCATATAGAAGATGAATTGGAAGGAGAACAAGAGAAGAAGCAGAGATGTAAGTTGGGAGGCCCTTGGGGTAGACCATGAGAGAAACAAAAAGCTTGAATTAGGCTGATGATAGAAGCCATGGAGCGAAGTAAACAGCTGTGAGGCATGTTTTGGAGTTAAAATTGATAACTTATGAGGTAGTGATGAATAGGAGTTGTCAGATTGAAAAGAAAGACTTGAGAGTGATGACTTTCATGTATGGCCTGATAAATCAGGTGAATAGTGGTAGCATTTATTGACAAGAAGTAGATCTGGTAAGCACCAGTATTCGGGTGATGGTTGTGATGTAAAATAATTAGTTTATGTTTGGATGATACTTTTGAGGGATGTGTAAGTTAAGAAAGCAGTTATATGCATGAGTCTGTACTTAGAAGTGAGTCTGGGGGCTGATGACATACCTTTGAAAGTTATGTAGATGGAATTTAAAGCGAAAGAAATTATCCTGGTCTGTTTTGTGCTGCTATAACACAATACCTGAGACCAGGTAATTTAAAAAGAGAAATTTGTTTTCTCACAGTTCTAAAGTCTGGGAAGCCCAAGATCAAGGTACTGGCATCTGGTGAGGGCATTCTTGCTGTTTCCTCACATGGTGGAATGGTGGAAGGCAGAAGGGCAAATGATGGCCAAATGCCGTATGAAGCCTCTTTGATTCCATTCATGAGAAAGGTGCCCTCATGGCCTAATCACTTCTTAAATGCTCTACCTCTTAATACTGTCACATTGGTAACACCTGAATTTTGAAAGGGATACATTCCAATTATAGCATGAAAACAGATGAAAAAAACCTTGAAAAAAGTGATTGTAGAGAGAACAAGAGTGCCTAGAACTGAGCTCTACTGATGAGATGTTGAATGCTTGAGAGTCTGAGAACAAGAGAAAAACAGAGGAATGTGGTGTCAAAAGCCAGGAAAGACAGCTTCCAAAAAGAATGAGTGGACTGCTGTGTCACATGCTGCTGAGAGGTCTGGCAAGAAGAGGGCCAGAAGTGACCACTGTGGTTAGCAATATGAAGGTCACTGGTGATATCAGCAACAACGATTTCAGGGCTGTGTGTTAGAAGACATAATGGACATGGTCATAATTTATAGATGATTTGCTAAAACCAGGATTTTAATGGCTACAAATTAATCTTCACTAGAGACAGCAGAGTATACTCAGCCACTCCTATTGCTGAGGAGCCAGCGTTCTGTGAAAAACAGGTGTGTGTATATTTTAAGGTCTCATAGGTTCTGGGAAGTTTCTGGCTGCACCTCAATGGGGCTCACCCTGGGAAATTTTACTTCGTTTTTAAAAATTCTCTCTGCATGTGAGTTTGGGTTAAAAATTCAAATATTTGGGAATATAGGTACTGGCTGACCTTCTTCTGAGAGTGTTGTGCATTGGCCACTTTGTGCTCTCTGTTCTGGTCTGGGACCCATCTTTCCTCCCAGCAGTAGGAAGAGTGGGAGGGTGCTGGGTCCCTCTGATTTATACTTGGATTTGTTGACCTCTGTACAGTTCTCTTGAAGTACACTGCCAGCTCCTGGATATTTGGGTATATTCACTTATTCCCACTCCCTTCAAATTAGAAAATTAAAATGGATAGGCTCATTGTTGGATCTTCTCCAGGGCCTGTGTTTTGTGCTTAAATAGAGGAGAGTCTTGGAAAGAATGCAGATTTTGTAGCCAAAGTGACTTAGGTTGAAACTCTTTGCCTCAATTTTCTTATCTCGAAAATGGGGCTAGTTCTACCCTGCAGAATTATAGTAAATATTTAAACTATGTGAAAAGTGCTTGGAACAAAGTAAATACTCAATAATTGGCAGCTGTAATTAATATTATTGCTTAAAGTAAATCTCAGTATTATTGAAATGTTGAATTAGTGATCTGGATTATAATTTATCTGTATGATCATTGGTCTATGATATAAAACATTGTCCAATGGCATAGGCCTCAGAAAATTTGTTCTTTTTACGGGTGATCAGTTGACAGTAGCCTTAGTAAATCCTGCATCATCAATATTTTTAACTATAGTTTTATTATTATAATTTAAGAAAGCTTCACATTTTAATGGATTAACACAGTTCTTCCATTCTCCTATTAAAAAGATAATATTTCATTGAACTTTAATAGAGGTTGGTTCTTTGATAAGACAGCATGCCTCATTGCCTAATGTTGCTCAGAACTAAGGTTAAAATTCTCTCATTAGAATTCCATGGCAATTGGAAGGGAAGAATGTAAGCCAAGGACAGAAAAGAGATGTAAAGTTAATATTTGTGTTCTATATTTGGGAGAAGTGCCTAATGACCTTCTTTCACATTGAAAGGAGGGAGGACTAGAAGTGGCATATTTTTTCCTGTTTTCCATTTGCCCTAAGATGGAGAAACTTAGTTTTTCTAAGCAAAAGCGCAGCACATTGCTTAAAAACATGCAAGAATAATAGGTCTTATTTTAGCTGTCTAGATATAGTAAGAATTAAAATATGATTAATCAGAAACAACGGGTTGTTGTGACATATGTGTGTAGGAGATTTTCAGAACATTCTTCCCAAAACATGGCTAATAAACTGTATTGTATAAAGGGCTGTTTTGTATAAAAAGAGGAAGAGGGTTATGAATATTCTAATCTCTTCAATTATAAGAATATGTATTGCCTCGCCTTCTTATATACAAAGTTAGGAAAATAATTTATAATATGTTTAAATTTTAGGTAGAAATAGCTTCTTTTCATTAAAAGAGGATTTAACTGTCAAGTAGGGAGAGGAGAGGGAGAAGCATTATTGTTTGTCATATGAATTTTGGGGAGAAGTTGATTTTTGAATGAACTCAGGGCTTGTTTTCTGATTTCCCTGAATACATAAGAGAGCTGATTTGATCTCTAAACACATTTCTATTATTTGAATATTTATTGTTTATTTTTTAAAAGAACTGTTTGATGTTATGTACTGTACTTTTAATTAGAAGCCATACAGAGTTTAATTTTAAATTCTCTCTCTTTCCACAGTTTGGAAGAACTGAAGTAATTGATAATACTTTAAACCCTGATTTTGTAAGAAAGTTTATTCTGGACTACTTTTTTGAAGAAAGAGAAAATCTTCGTTTTGACTTGTAAGTTGTACTAAAATTTGCATTTAGAAAAATTTGATTTTTAAAGACAATATTACTAACGTAATATAACTAACGTACTATGGTAGCACTGAGTACTAGGTTGTATTGGCAGGAAACTGGATAATACTGTTCAGAGTATGGCCCAAGCAAGCCCCCTGCTTTGCATTTTGTAGGTCTGAGTAAATGTTGAATGAATAATTGGGCAGGTTAGCCATGCAGGATGGTGTATGTGGACGTTCTTTCCAACTGTCCCATGCTTCCGTGGATTTCTTACAAGTTCTACATATACTCCAAAGTTATCATATCTACTCCCACGGCTGATGTCTCTCAGATCTTTGAGTTTGTCTGAGCAGCTTCTTAGCATAGCACATGGATCTCTGCCTAACTATGGCTTCCTTTCATCCCTTGGTAGACTTGTATTTTTGCAAGGGCCAGGACAATGGAGTCAGCATTTTAAACATTTTAAGTATTCTTGTTACTTTGATACTGAATCTGGCATATTAAAACATTATTGTCAAATCCAACTTCCTGGTCACAGAGAACTTAGAGTGAGTCTGTTTATGTTGTTATAGAGTTTTTGTTCCACAGAAGTGAACTGCAGTGATTGTTGAAGTATCTGGATATGGTTAAAAGGAAATCTGTTGTGGTGAGGTGGGTAAAGTATGCTTAAAATATTAAAATAATTAAGGGAAATTTATGAACACTAAAAAGATAAATGTCTTATTTTAAATAGCCGAAAAAATCATGATGTACCATACTTTTACAATTTATAAATACTTTTTGATAACAAAAGCTATCAATATATGATTGTAAAAAGTCATAATTTGCTTCATAATGTAAAAACTAAGAGCTCTTTACTGTTAATGATCTTTCTCATTTTCCTCTGAAATATACGGAGTAAAATAACCTGCAGGTGTTTGTGTTTAAAAAACATC
>PVKP010052413.1:0-12457 GCA_004027715.1 Plecturocebus donacophilus | reverse complement strand
GTCCTTTATATCCTTTGTTAATTGTATTCCTAAGTATTTTATTCGCTTTGTAGCAACTGTGAATGTCAGTTCATTCTTGATTTGGATCTCTTAAAGTCTGTTATTGGTGTATAGGAATGCTTGGGTTTTTTGCACATTGATTTTGTATCCTGAGACTTTGCTGAAGTTGCTTATCAGTTTCAGGAGATTTGGGGCTGAGACGATGGGGTCTTCTAGATATATAATCATGTCGTCTGCAAATAGAGACAATTTTACTTCCTCCTTTCCTATTTGAATATCCTTTATTTCTTTTTCTTGCCAGATTGCTCTGGCTAGAATTTCCAATACTATATTGAATAGGAGTGGTGAGAGAGGGCATCCTTGTCTAGTGCCAGATTTCAAAGGGAATGCTTCCAGTTTTTGCCCTTTCAGTATGGTATTGGCTGTTGGTTTGTCATAAATAGCTTTTATTATTTTGAGATACATTCCATCAATACCTGGTTTATTGAGGGTTTTTAGCACAAAGGGCTGTTGAATTTTGTCAAAGACCTTCTCTGCATCAGTTGAGGGAATCATGTGTTTTTTGTCTTTGGTTCTGTTTATGCGGTGTATTACGTTTATAGATTTTCATGTGTTGAACCAGCCTTGCATCCCCAGGATGAAGCCTACTTGATCATAGTGGATAAGCTTTTTGATGTGCTGTTGCAATCAGTTTGCCAATATTTTATTGAAGATTTTTGCATCTATGTTCATCATGGATATTGGCCTGAAGTTTTATTTTCTTGCTGAGTCTCTGCCAGGTTTTGGTATCAGGATGATGTTGGTCTCATAAAATGATTTGGAAAGGATTCCCTCTTTTTGGATCGTTTAGAATAGTTTCAGAAGGAATGGTACCAGCTCCTCTTTGTATGTCTGGTAGAATTTGGCTGTGAACCCATCTGGACCTGGGCTTTTTTTGGGTGTTAGGTTATTAATTGCTGCCTCAACTTCTGCCCTTGTCATTGATCTATTCAGGGTTTTGACTTCTTCCTGGTTTAGGCTTGGGAGGATGCAAGCATCCAGGAATGTATCCATTTCTTCCAAGTTTACTAGTTTATGTGCATAGAGTTGTTTGTAATAATCTCTGATGATGGTTTGTATTTCTGTGGAATCTGTGGTGATATCCCCTTTATCATTTTTTTATTGCATGATTATTCTCTCTTGTCTTTTTTGTTGATCTAGCTAGTAGTCTATTTTGTTGATCTTTTCGAAAAACCAGCTCCTGGATTTATTGATTTTTTTGAAGGGTTTTTTTTGTGTGTCTCTATCTCCTTCAGTTCTGCTATGATCTTAGTTATTTCTTGTCTTCTACTAGGTTTTGAGTTTTTTTTATCTTGATCCTCTTGCACTTTCAATTTTGATGATAGGGTGTCGATTTTAGATCTTTCCTTTCTTCTCATGTGGGCATTTATTACTATTATTACTACATATTTTCCTCTAGACACTGCTTTAAATGTGTCCCGGAGATTCGGGTATGTTGTGTCTTCATTCTCATTGGTTTTGAAGAACATCTTTATTTCTGCCTTCATTTCATTATTTATCCAGTCAACATTCAAGAGCCAGTTGTTCAGTTTCTATGTAGCTGTGCGGTTCTGGGTCAGTTTCAGAATTCTGAGTTCTAATTTGATTGCACTGTGGTCTGAGAGACTGTTTGTTATCATTTCCGTTCTTTTGCATTTGCTGAGGAGTGATTTACTTCCAATTTTGTGGTCAGTTTTAGAGTAGGTGTTATGTGGTGCTGAGAAGAATATATATTCTATGGATTTAGGGTGGAGAGTTCTGTAAATGTCTATTATGTTTGCTTGGTCTAGGTCTCAGTTCAAGTCCTGGATATCCTTGTTAATTTTCTGTCTCATTGATCTGTCTAATATTGACAATGGGGTGTCAAAGTCTCCCACTATTATTGTGTGGGAGTCTAAGTCTATTTCTAAGTCATTAAGAACTTGCTTTATGTGTCTGGGTGCTCCTGTATTGGGTGTGCATATATTTAGGATCATTAGCTCTTCTTGTTGCATTGATCCTTTTACCATTATGTAATGTCCTTCTTTGTCTGTTTTGATCTTTGTTGGTTTAAAGTCTGTTTTATCAGACACGAGAATTGCAACTCCTGCTTTTTTTTTTTTTTTTTGTTCCCCATTTGCTTGGTAAATCTTCCTCCATCCCTTTATTTTGAGCCTTTGTGTATCCTTGCATGTGAAATGGGTTTCCTGGGTACAGCACACCGATGGGTTTTGGCTTTTTATCCAATTTACCAGTCTGTGTCTTTTGATTGGGGCGTTTAGCCCATTTACAGTTAGGGTTAATTTTGTTACGTGTGAATTTAATCGTGCCATTTTGATGCTAGCTGGCTGTTTTGCCTGTTAGTTGATGCAGTTTCTTCATTGTGTCGATGCTCTTTACCATTTGGTATGTTTTTGGAGTGGCTGGTACTGGTTGTTGCTTTGTGTTTAGTGCCTCTTGCAGGAGCTCTTGTAAAGCAGGCCTGGTGGTGATGTAATCTCTGAGTACTTGCTGGTTCACAAAGGATTTTAGTTTTCCTTCACTTATCAAGCTTAGTTTGGCTGGATACGAAATTCTTGGTTGAAAGTTCTTTTCTTTAAGGATGCTGAATATTGGCCCCCACTCTCTTCTGGCTTGTAGGGTTTCTGCTGAGAGATCTGCTGTGAGTCTGATGGGCTTCCCTTTGTGGGTAACCCAACCTTTCTTTCTGGCTGCCCTTAGCATTTTCTCCTTCATTTCAACCCTGGTGAATCTGACGATGATGTGCCTTGGGGTTGCTCTTCTTGAGGAATATCTTTGTGGTGTTCTCTATATTTCTTGGACTTGAGTATTGGCCTGCCTCGCTAGGTTGGGGAAGTTTTCCTGGATAATATCCTGAAGAGTATTTTCCAACTTGGATTCATTCTGTCCGTCACATTCAGGTACACCTATCAAACGTAGATTAGGTCTTTCCACATAGTCCCATATTTCTTGGAGACTTTGTTCATTCCTTGTTACCCTTTTTTCCCTAATCTTGCCTTCTCGTTTTATTTGATTGAGTTGATCTTCAACCTCTGACATCCTTTCTTCTGCTTGGTCAGTTTGGCTGTTGAACCTTGTGCATGCTTCGCGACGTTCTCTGTTGTGTTCTTCAGCTCCATGAATTCCTAAGTTGTTTATTCTCATTAGTATTTCGTCAAATTTTTTTCAAGGTTCTTAGTTTCTTTGCATTGGGTTAGAACATGTTATTTTAGCTCAGAGAAGTTTCTTATTACCCTCCTTCTGAAGCCTGATTCTGTCAATTTTTCACACTCATTCTCCATCCAGTCTTGTTCCCTTGCTGGTGAGGAGTTGTCATCCCTTGTAGGAGGAGAGGCGTTCTGGCTTTGGGTGTTTTCATCCTTTATGTGCTGGTTTCTTCCCATCTTTGTGGATTTATCCACCTGTCGTCTTTGTAGTTGTTGACTTTCAGATTGGGTCTCTGAGTGGACGTCCAGTTTGTTGATGATGAAGTTATTTCTTTCTGTTTCTTGGTCTTCCTTCTAAGAGTCAGACCCCTCTGCTGTAGGACTGTTTGCCTGGGGATCACCTGCAGCAGCTGCAGAACAGTAAGGGTTGCTGCCAGTTTCTTCTTCTGCTGTCTTTGTCCCAGAAGGATACCCGCCAGATGTCAGTCTGAGCTCTCCTTTATGAGGTAACTCTTTGGATATACGGGGGTCAGGGAGCTGCTTGAGGAAGCAGTCTGTCCTTTATAGGAGCTCTAGTGCTCAGCTGTGAGCTCCGTTGTTCATTCAGAGCTGCTGGGCAGGTATGTTTAAGTCTACTGCCGCAGAACTCAAACTCCCCCCCCGCCCTTTTTTTTTTTTCCCAGGTGCTCTGTCCCAGGGAGTTAGAGCTTTATGAGTTTCTGTTGTCCTGCTGCCTTTTTTAGGGCTGCCCTGCCCAGCAAGGAGGCAACCTAGTCACTGTCTGCTTGCAGAGGCTTTGCTGAGCTGCTGTGGGCTCCGCCCAGCTGCCTTGTGAACTTCCCTGCAGTCCTGTTTATATGGATATTATTAGAACTGCCTCCGGAATGGCGGCCCATCTGTATCATTGCGGACTCTCTCTGTAATGGTGGACTGCCTCGGTAATGGCGGACACCCCTCCCCCACGGAGCTGGACCATCCCGGTTCAGCTGTGCTTGCTGTGAAACTCTCAATCCAGAGTGTTTCAGATTGCTGGGTTGTTTTGTGGCAGTGGGATAGCCGAGCCTGATCACCTGGCTCCCTGCCTCAGAGCCCTTTTTTTTTTTTTTTTTTTGTTGTTGAACGGTCTCTTCTCTCTCCCAGGTATTCCAGTCACCTGTTGAAAAGGCGCTGGGGTCTGTGTGATTTCCCATGTGACGACCCACTGCGCTGAGATTCGTGGCACTTTTTTGCCCAGGAATCTCCTGGCCTGGCTCCCTGTTTCAGTCCCCTTTTTTATCAGTTGAATGGACGACTCTGTCTCCCAGGATCTCCAATCGCCAGCCAAAACTGCACCCGGACCCGTGTATTTTGTATGAAGAACTGCTGCGCCGGTGTGCTGGCCACAACAGCTGTGCCTGCCAAAACAGCCACGCTGGCCAATACCACCGCGCTGGCGACCCATGGGGCTCCTCCACCTGGGACTCTCCTGGTCTGTGGGCGATAAAAATCCATCTGGAAATGCGACGTCCACTCACCCTCTGCGTTTTTGCTGGGAGCTGCAGTCCTGAGCTGCTCCTAATCGGCCATCTTGGAACTGTCTCTTGGGACATATTTATACTAAAAAAATTATTCATTGCCTATCTGAATTTAAATTTAACTGGACATCCTTTATTTTATCTGGCAACTCTAACCTTCTTTCTAGGTATAGTCAAGCCCCAGGTCATGATATTTTGGTCAACAGTGGATTACATGTGTGATGGTGGTCCCATAAGATTATAATGAAGTTGAAAAACTCCTATTACCTAGTGACATTGTAGCTGTCACAACATTGCAGCACAATGCATTACTTTTTCTACATTTAGATAAACAAATACCATTGCATTACAGTTGTCTACAGTATTCAGTAAAATAACATGCTATATGGGTTTGTAGCCTAGGAGCAATAGGCTATACCATATAGCCTCGGTGTGGAGTAGGCTATGCTATCTTGGTTTGTGTTAAGTACCCTCTGATATTTATACAATGATAAACTCACCTCATGACTCATTTCTAAGAACGTATCCCCATCATTCAGCAACACATCACTATGCTGTCGTCTTCTGTATGACAGAAAGCCTCTTGTATATGATTTCTCTTACTATGACAGGGACTAGGGTGGCATGCTTCTTGACGAATTAACCCTAAAGCTCACAACCAATTGTATAGAGTTTTTGTGTGTTGTAGCTGAAAATTTGAGTTAGAAATTTAAGATTGGTTGTTGGCTGGCCAATGAGTTGACTGGCCTTGGACCAGGTTTCCATCTTGACAGAACTGTGGTGGTACAAAAATGACCACCTTTCCAGGCTCTTTTACCCTTCCCTACGAGGACCTGTATGATTGTCCCCTGTTCACTTCTCCAGCCTTTTCTCTACTCTTTTCCCTCCTTCATTCTGCCTCATTCCTCCTGGTTTCTTTACTGTTGTTCCCATCCTAGGGCCTTTGCTGTTCTTCAGATGTATCAGACATGCCCCATCCTAAAATGTTCTTCGGATATCTGTCTAGCTAACTCCCTCACCTTCAAGTCTCCTTACATGCCACCTTCTCAATGAAGCCTGTCCTGACCTCCGTAGTTAAAATTGCAACCCAATTTCCCTTACCCTATTTCTTCTTTTTTAGAAATAACAACCCTCAAATTCTAATGTGTAATTTGCTAGTTTATTATATTTGTAGTTGATTGTCTCTCTCTCACAAAGTCAAAGATTTTTGTCTTTTTTTTTTTGATGTATTCTGAGCATTTAGATATATTTTGATGATTCTAAGCACTTAGTAGCCAGTCAATAAACATGTGTTGAATGAAGGAGCAAAAAGAGCCTGAGCCTCTTGCAGCTTTTCAGCCTTGGTGGGAATATCCAATGTCTGCATTCAGTAAATCATATTTGTTGGGTAACTAATGAATTATTAGGTTTTGGGAATTGACACGCATTATCCAAAGGCAAAAGAGACCTATTTCTAAATCACAATTCCCAATTTATTAATTTCTATGGAGAAATATGTGTTACCATGTTATCTAGACTAGCTGATCAGGGTGTTTGCCTCCCCAGGGACAAGTCTACTTGGGAAATCAAGTGTATCTGAAGGCTGCTTGTTAATTTAATGGCAAATAAGATGATTATAAAGGATGGTACAGTATAATCAATCATAAATACTCCTTGTCCCTTTAAAGGTATACCTGATAAACAAGTACTTATAAGACCAGGGCAATATTTTGTTGAACTTTGTAAAAATAACAGTCCTGTCATCAGCAAACTTATAAACTCAAGGGGTGAATTCTGAAGATCGCTGATCTTTTTTTTAACCATGTTCACCAATTCTGAGATGTCATATGGTTTGCATCTTTCCAGTGCACCAAATATGGGAGATAGTGTATACATGTATTGCTTTTTTCACTTGCAAATTGGCATAGTGCATATATACAAGGTCTTTCCTCTTGAAGAATTTTTTGGGCTACCCAGGCTCAGAAGGAGTGTTGTTCATAAGAGAGAAGAAAGTATGTTTAGGGTATAGTACTTGAAAATGTGCTACGCTTTCTTTTTGCATCCCACTTCCATAAGCTGACTTGGAATACTCATAAAAGAAAAATCATCTGGACAACTGCAACTTGTAGAAGTGGTAGAGTAACAGGGCCATATGCACAACAGAGCGTGAGCTGCTGCAGTGTCAGGCAGTATGCAAACTTTTGAATTTGTTTTCCAATGAAGAGATTACATTAGTTTTCCATTTTTCTCAGCCTAGGAGTAAATATGTTCTATTTGTTATGCTACTTGATTGTTTATTTTTCAGATCCATTGTTTATTGTGTCAAGTGAGAAAGACCACACACAGGCAAATATCCAAGCCACCCTGATTCGCAGCAGACTGGTATGTCTAATTCATCAACCAAGGCTATGTAATGAACCTGAACCATCTAGTTTGCTTAACTGCATTGATCAGATTGACTTATCACCAGATCTTTACTGGATTTTAGGTTCTGCAGAAATTACTTTGCCAAGATCACTAAGGGGCAAAGCATCTTAATACTTGTGGCTCATTGTGAGGATGAAGTCACTAATAATGAATAGAGAACCTATAAACTAATTTATTTCAGTGGGATAAATATAGCAATATATGCCCATGTTAAAATAATTCAACTAGTACAAAAGCATATACAGTATGAAGTAAATTCTAGCCCTACCCCCACCCTCTCCATATAAACAGCCATTGTCATCTGTTTCTTGGGCATCTATTTACAGATATTCTGTGCATATAGCAATAAACCATCTTCTTATGCTATATACATTGTTTTGCATCTTTTTAAAAAGGGTTTACATTGTAATTAAAATGCTTTAGAAAAGCTGATGGTATAATTTTGTCCTTTGCCTCCCTTCCCTAACATTAGAAAAAAGTTCCTAGGTTTAAAACGATGTTCAGTAACCTGATCCATTATCCAAGATATTCTCTATATTGGAGCAAATCAGATCCTGTCCCACCATTTATCAGTCGGGAATGGAAGGGACATGAGGAGAGACATAGAGAAGCCCTCCAGCAGCTCGCCAGGCAAGTGTTGGGTGGCTCCAGGGCCTTAAAATAAAGGCATTAAAAAAATTTTTTTTATTCATTTACCGTGTGTGATATATATATATATTTATAAATATATGTAAAATTTTATATATATATAATTTTTAAATTAAATATGTTTATAAATATATATACTTTTACATAT
The DNA here is from genome assembly GCA_004027715.1 of Plecturocebus donacophilus. Lineage (NCBI taxonomy): Eukaryota > Metazoa > Chordata > Mammalia > Primates > Pitheciidae > Plecturocebus > Plecturocebus donacophilus. Next base: position 4,556 of record PVKP010052413.1, on the reverse strand, counting down.
ATATAAAATCTATACATGTGCATATATATATAGATTTTATATATATATGTAAAAGTGTATATGTATATAATAACTTGATACATATATATCACATGTATAGATTTTATATATATATGTAAAAGTATATATATATATATATATATATATATATATATATATATAAGATGATAACTTGCCACCAAAGGTAGGATGACTGAGTTTGTTGTTGCTTGGTATCCAACTAAGCAACTGAAGGTGCTCTTTTCTGCCAATATCTAAAATATTTTTTGGAGACTTGCAGCCAAAGCACCATCAAGGAAAAGTCGAATTCTTTATTCTTTTAATTACTTACAAGTTTACATTTAGTAAATTAAAAATAATAAAGCCTTTTAGTCTGGATGTAGAAAAATTGTCTTAATATTTTGTTATTCTCATGTGCTTTTAATTAAAATTGGGCATTTTGGCGTGTGGGATTTCATAAATCTACTCTTTTCTCAACTCTTGCTCCCTCTGACTAGTTCCTGGTCTCCTGGCTCAGGGCAGGGGAAAAATTGTATATACTCTGAGTTGTATGACAGTCAAATGCAGGTTATGGAAGACTTCACTCTCAGTATGGGATACTCTGTGTAGCTCCTACTCTATACACACAGAAATATTAAATAGAAATTATATGTGGAAATATTTTAGACTTGAATAATGTTTTCTTGCTTTATTTTAGAACTGACACTTCTTTTCAGATGCCTAGAGAAGTTTATGAAGATCCTGAAGTTACTGGAAAGAATCGCTATAAATACTTTGAAAGGTAGAGTATGATTACTAATGAACATTTGAACCCTGATACTATTAGAGAAACTCTTTGTGATAATAATACCAGCTATCATTTTTTCAGTGCATGCAGTGTGCCAGACTGTGTTTTAAATGCTTTACATGTTCTCATCTAACCTTTACAACAGAACTGTAGGATAAGATATATATGATCTCTGTTTTACCAATAATGGAGCTGAGGCCGAGAGAGGATAAATAAATTGCTCAAGGTCATAAAAGCTAGCAAGAGGTAGCTCTGGGGTTCAAATTAAGCCTGCCTGACTTTAGAGATAGTGATTGCAATTAAGAATATGTATTTGAAAATGTTTGAAATGAAGTCATCAAATGAATGAGACACAGTAGAGATATCATGAAGTCACAGTGAAGGCGAAACTGTTGTGTTCAAATGGATAACATTTGTTCTCTTTATGTGAATCTTGCCCAAACCAACATGGCCAAAAGAGTCATTTTATTTTGTGATTTATACTCATGTGATAATCATATACTCAAAATAAGATGGGGATTTCCTTGTACATCTTCCTGGAGTTAGAAAAAATAGTCTTGATATCACATCTGCATAAGCTTCCTTGAGAAAGTGAATTTCTAATCCACATTATTATTTATGAGCCGCCTTATGGAAATTTTGTGATGCTGACTTTTTTCAGAGAAATGTTAAATCCTTAACTGTAGTATACAGTTAAGTATACAATTCTTAACTTTTAGGAGGAGGCTTTAGATTAAATCATCGTGAATTTCAGAATGTCTCAAGAACTTGAGAAGTTGCTGGGAACTAATGGCCAGCTAGGCCCAAGTACAGGGTTTAAAGTGTGGCTTCTTCAAGTGTGACTTGTTTACTGTCTGAAGAGAAAATACTGGAGTGTTTATTAAGAAGGCATATTCATTGGCCCTACCCTGTATGTACTGAATCTCGTGGGCCAGACCTGGGAATTCGTATTTTAAATACAAACCTCCCCACCCCCCAGTAATTTTACAAAAGTTTTAGTAACACTAATGTATGGGATATTTAAGCTCATTGATTTTTAAGGAACAAATATTAGAGTTGGAAGAAAGCTTAGAGTGTATTCATTGCAAAAGTCCCACACATTTATGTTTTCTTTTTCCTCCCAGGCCTTTTCTTCCATTTTTTCAGCAGATGCCATTCAATGTTGTTTATGCTGTATCCAAGTAAGTAACCATTATTTAAAAACTCTTTTTCAGTTTATTTATTGTTTGCTTCCATATTTGCTCTCAGAAGGTAGATCTCTAAATCACTATTTTTCATATTGCGGATCACAAACCATTGGAAGGTATGAAATCTTCTAGTGAGTCATAAGCAGCATTATAAAACATGAAACAGAATAGAAAATAACCAAAGTATCAGGTATATGGAGGATAAGTTGGTTTTTGTTTATAACTTTGTTTCAAAAAAATATATGGGTATGTTTATATGTATATGATGGATTATGATATAAAATGTATTTTTTACTGTTGTTGTCCATTGTGCTTCTATAATAAAATATCAGATTGGGTGACATAAATAAAATAAGTTTATTTCTTGAAGTTCTGAAGGCTGGGCAGTCCAAGAGCAAAGTGCTGGCAGCCAGTGTCTTGTGAGGGTCTTCTTGCTCTGTCCTCACATGGCAGAAGAAGCAAATGCTGTGTCCTCACATGGTGGAAGGTGGAAGGGCAAAAAGGACATATGCTAGTTCTCTCCAGTCCTTTTATAAGGCACTAATCTATTGATAAGGGTGGAGACCTCATGACTCAATCACTTCCCCCAAAGGCCTCACCTCTTACTACTACCACAATGGGGATTAAGTTTAAACATGAATTTTGGAGAACACACAGACACACGTTCAAACTGTAGCAGTTGTGTATTAAAAAAAAAAAAAAAGCTGAAAAAGGCCAAGGCGGGTGGATCATGAGGTCAGGTGTTCAAGACCAGCCTGACCAACATGGTGAAACCCTGTCTCTACTAAAAATACAAAAAAATTAGCTGGACGTGGTGGCATGTGCCTGTAGTCCCAGCAATTCAGGAGGCTTAGGCAGGATAACCACTTGAACCCGGGAAGCAGAGGTTGCAGTCAGCTGAGATCACACCACTGCACTCCAACTTGGGCGACAGAGCAAGACTTCATCTCAAAAAAAGAAAAAAAAGTTGAAAAATGCTTTAAATATCTTATTTTGCTTCTCCGAAACACTTATTTGATGACAATTCTTCAACATTTTATCAAATAAACAAATCAATCATATTTTTTGAATGCTAGAATTTTATAACTTAATAACCATCTAATATACACAGACAATGTGGTATACAGAGATAAATGAAACATGGTTTCTGCCCCACAATGGAGTGAACCAAGATAAGAGAGAGATAAGGGACAAGGGCTGAATCTGAGACAAATGTGTATTTCTCCAGTCTCTAGTTTCAGGATAAGACAACAGATTGGGTAGAGTATTCTTTTAAAAATCTAATTTTTGCTACACTCTTTCCCCTGTTAATATAACTTAATATTTCTAGAAGAGAAAGAAGTCCATGGTATTCATGAAATTATCAGGAATAGAAACCTTTTTTAAGGTCTCATATTTCTGAATACAAATTTATTCAGGGCTGGGTTTTCAAGCATTTATTTATTTGAAAGAAAGAAAGAAAGAGCAAAAGAAAGAAAAAATAAGAACGAGAGAGAGAAAGAGGAAGAGAGAAAGGGAGAGAGAATGGGATTCTTGTTCTATTGACCAGGCTAGAATGCAGTCTAAAAATGGGTATTAAAAATCTCTTTTATGCCAATAATCGTGCTTAACAATGGAGACAGGAAGGAATAACGGATGAAAATAACAAGCAGCCAACCAATATTTTATTTAAACCTGTGAGATGCTATGCAATTGCTGAGGAGTGATTTACTTCCAATTATGTGTTCACTTTTCAAATAGGTGTAATGTGATACTGAGAAAAATGTATGTTTTGTGGATTTGAGATGGAGAGTTCTGTAAATATTTGTTAAGTTTACTTGTTCCAGGTCTGAGTTCAAGTCCTGGATATCCTTGTTAATTTTCTATCTCGTTGATCTATCTAATATTGACAGTGTAATGTTAAAGTCTCCCACTATTATTGTGTGGGAGTCTAAGTCTCTTTGTAAGTCATTAAGAACTTGCCTTATGTATCTGGGTGCTCCTGTTTTGGGTGCGTATATATTTAGGATCGTTAGCTCTTCTTGTTGCATTGATCCTTTCACCACCATGTAATGTCCCTCTTTGTTTCTTATGGTCTTTGTTGCTTTAAAGTCTGTTTTATCAGAGACGAAAATTGCAGCTTCTGTGTTTTTTTGTATTTTTTTTTTCTCTCTCCATTTGGTTGGTAAATCTTCCTCCATCCCTCTGTTTTGAGTCTTTGTGTATCCTTGCATGTGAGATGGGTCTAGATACAGCATACCGATGGGTTTTAGCTTTTTATCCAATTTGCCTGTCTGTGTCTTTTGACTGAGGCATTTAGTCCATTTAAATTTAGGATTAATATTCATATATGTGAGTTTCATACTGCCATTTAATGCTAGCTGGCTGTTTTGCCCATTAGCTGATGTAGATTCTTCATTATGGTGATGCTCTTTACCTTTTGGTATGTTTTTGGAATGGCTGATACTGGTTGTTCCTTTCTATGTGTAGTACTTCTTTCAGAAGCTCTTGTAAAGCAGGCCTGGTGGTGATGTAATCTCTGAGTACTTGCTCGTTCGCAAAAAAAATTATTTTTCCTTCACTTATGAAGCTTAGTTTGGCTG
>PVKP010052412.1:0-12459 GCA_004027715.1 Plecturocebus donacophilus | reverse complement strand
GGGGAGTTGCGGGGAGATAGCATGGGGAGAAATGCCAGATATAGGTGAAGGGGAGGAAGGCAACAAATTACACTGCCACGTGTGTACCTATGCAACAATATTGTATGTTCTTCACATGTACCCCAAAACCTAAAATGCAATAAAAAAATAAAAAACATCCAGAAAGGAAGTCAAGTGACTGTAATCAAATTACACCACTGTTAAAGAAACATCAGCCCACACAGATGAGAAGGAACCAGCACAAGAACATTGGCAGCTCAATAAGCCAGAGTGTTTCCTTTCCTCCAAATGACCATACCATTTCCACAACAAGAGAAATGATTGTCATAAAATTCAGAATATGTATAGGAAGATCATTTACTTTCAGAAGAAAGTTGAAACCCAATACAAAAAACCACTATTACAATAAAATAATATAAGAGCTGAAAAACAAAATGACCATTATAAAAAAAGAACCAAACTGATCTGATAGTTGAAAAACACACAACAAGAATTTCATAATACAATAACAAGTTTTAACAGCAGAATAGACTAAGCTGAGAAAAGAATCTTAGATTTTGAAGATTGGTTCTCTGAACTAACACAGTCAGACAAAAACAAAGAAAACAAAATTAAAATAATAGAAAACCTCTGAGAAATATGGGATTATGTAAGAAGACCAAATACATGACTAACTGGCATCCCTGAAAGAGAGGGACAGTAAACAAGCAACTTAGAAAACATATTTGAGGTTATGGTCCATAAAAATTTCTCTGGCCTTGCTGGAGAGGCCAAAATTCAAATTCAGAAGATGCAGAGAACTCCTGTGAAATACTATGTAAGGTAACTATTCCCAAGACACAATCATCAGATTCTCCAAGGTCAATATGAAAGAAAAATATTAAAGGCAGCTGGAGAAAAGGGACAGGTCACCTACAAAAAGAAATCCATCAGGCTAACAGAAGACCCATCAAATCCACATAATAATAAGCTAACAACATGAGACAAGATCAAATTTGCATATATCAATATTAACCTTAAATATAAATGGGCTAAATGCCCTCAAATAAAAGGCACAGAGTGGCAAGTTAGATAAAGAAGAAAGACTCAACTGTATGCTGTCTTCTAGAGACCCATCTCACATTCAATGACATCCATGGATTCAAAGTAAAGGGATGAAGAAAAATATACCAAGCAGATGGAAAAGAGAAAAAAGGAGGAGTTGTTACTCTGATTCCAGACAAAACAGACTTTAAATTGAAAACCATCAAAAAAGACCAGGAAGGGCATTACATAATGGAAAAGGGTAAAATTCAGCAAGAAGACCTGAACATCCTTAATATGTATGCACCCAACACAACGGCATCCAAATTCATAAAACAAGTTCTTAGAGGCCTATGGAAAGACTTAGATAACTACATGATAATAGTTAGAAACCATCACACCCCACTGACAGTTTTAGGAAGATCACTGATGGCAAAAATTAACAAAGACATTCAGGACCTGAATTCAACACTTAACTAGATGGGCCTAACAGATATCTCCAGAGCTCTCCACCCCAAAACAACAAAATCCTACATTATTCTCATTGCACATGGAACATACTCTAAAGTTAACCACAAAATTGGCCATAAAACAATTCTCAGCAAATTAAAAAAAAATGAAAAGATACCAGCCACAATACAGTAAAAATAAAAATTAATATGAAGAACATTGCTTAGAGAGAAAAAAAATGGTGGCTAAGAGGAAGGACTAACTTGCAGCTCCCTCTTTGAAGGATAGAGTAGTGTGTAGAGGCTCACATCCTGAACTTTTGCTCCAAGAACTATGGCAGGAATATACTAGGAAAGCTGAGAGAATTCACAGACCCTTTGAAGGAGGTGGATTGCTGCTGCTGGCACCATGGGATAATCAAGGAACTGTGAGTTGGCTTGCTTTCTCAGCTGGGAGGCTGTAACATGGGACAAGTTCTCAGCTCAGCTCACTGGCTGCCTGGAAATAAACTCAATGCTGTTGGGGGTACACAATGGGAGTGAGACTGGCCTTTTGGGCTGTGAGCTGCATGGGACCTGGGTGAGGCCTGTGGCTGCCAGTTTTCCCCCACTTTACTGGTGACCTGTGTGACCTGTGTGACACAGCAGGGGGAATCATAATTTCACTGTGAATATAACTCCATTGGCCTGGGAACCACATCCCCATCCCACACAGCAGCTTCAACAAGCCTCACACAAGGAGTCTTAGCTCATGCCTACCCTGCCCCACCTGATGGTCTTTCTCTACCCACCCTGGGGACCAAAGGCAAAGGAAATAATTTCTTGGGAGCTCTTTGGCTCCATTCACTACCTGATCCTCCCGATACTACCACAGCTGATGCATCCTTGGAAATGCCACCTCCTGGCTGGAATCCAACCAACACAAAATCAGTATACTTAACAAAAATATGAAAAAAGACCCTCATAGAATAAACTTCACTCCCCTGCTACCTCCAACGAATCAGAGGTTGGTATCCACAGCTGAGAGACCTGAAGATGGATCATATTACACATCATGGGACTCTTTGCAGACAACCCCCTGTACCAGCCCAGAGCCTGGTAGCTTTGCTGTGTGGCCAAATCCAGAAGAGAAATAACAATTAGTGCAGTTCAGCTCTCAGGAAGCCCCATTCCCATGGGAAAAAGAAGAGCACCACATCAAGGGGGAACCCCGTGGGAAAAATGATTCTGAACAGCAGCCCTTGAGTCCACTCTGACATGGTCTACCCAAATGAGAAGGAACCAGGAAAACAATTCTGGTAAAAATAAAACAAGGTTTCTTTAACATCCCCTCCACCCAATCACACTAGCTCACAAACAATGGATCTAAACCAATCTCTGAATTGCCAGTAAAAGAATTCAGAAGATTGATTATTAAGATCAGAAAGGAGGCATCAGAGAAAGGTGAAGTCCAACTTAAAGGACAAAAAATAAAATAAATAAATAAATAAATAAATAAACAGATACAGGATATGAATGGAAAAACTTCAGTAAAATAGATATACTCAACAGAAAAAAGTTGAAAGCAGTTTTCATGAGAACTAGAACAAGAGAACCATGCCCACTCTCACCACTTTTGTTTCACAAAGTGCTAGAAGTTCTAGCCAGAGAAATCAGATGAGAAAGGATAAACATCATCCAAATTGGTAAAGAGGAAGTCAAATTGTCACTATTTGCTGATGCTCTATTTTATACCTAGAAAACCCTAAGGATTCATCCAAAAAGCTCTTAGAACTGGTAAATGAATTTAGCAAAGTTTCTGAATACAAAATTAATATACACAAATTAGTGGCCCTGCTATACAGAAACAGCAAGCAAGCTGAGAAGCAAATAAAAAACTCAGCCCCTTTTACAATAGCTAAACAAACAAACAAACACCTTAGGAATATACCTAACCAAGGAGGTGAAAGAATTCTGCAAGGAAAGCTACAAAACAATTCTGAAAGAAATCATAGATGACACACACACAAAAATGGAAACACATCTCATGCTCATGGATGATAGAATCAATATTGTAAAAATGACTATACTTCCAAAAGCAATCCACAACTTTGATGCAAGTCCCATCAAAATACCACCATCATTCTTCATAGAAGTAAAAAAATAATTCTAAAATTCATGTAGAACCAATAAAAGCTCAAATAGCCAAAGAAAGATTAAGCAAAAAGACCACATCTGAAGTTATCAAATTACCTGATGATATGATTTGGCTCCATGTCCCCACCAAATTCTCATCTTGTAGCTCCCATAATTGCCATGTATTGTGGGAGGGACCTCATGAGAGTTGATTGAATCATGGGTTGGTTGTTCCTGTGGTGTTCTGGTGATAGTGAATTGGTATCATGAGATCTGATGGTTTGAAAAATGGGAGTTTGTCTGCACAAGCCTCGTTTTGCTTTCTGTCATCATTGTAAGATGTGACTTGCTGCTCATTGCCTTCTGCCATCATTGTGAGGCCATCTCAGCCACATGGAACTGTGAGTCCAATTAAACCTCTTTCTTTTGTAAATTGCCTAGTCTCAAGTATGTCTTTATCAGCAGTATGAAAATGGACTAGTATACCTGACTTCAGATTATAAGTATATAGTCACAAAAACAATATGGTACTGGTATAAAAATAGACACATAGACCAATGGAACAGGATAGAGAATGCAGAAGTAAAGCCAAACAGTTGTTGTCAACTGATTTTCAATAAAGCAAACAAAAACATAAAGTGGGGAAAAGATACCCTATATTACAAACGGTGCTGGGATAATTCATAAGCCACAGGTAAAATAATGAAACTGGATTCTCATCTCTGACCTTATGCAAATATCAAGTCAAGATGAATCAAACACTTAAATCTCAGATCTGAAACCATAAAACTCTGAAAAGATAACATTGGAAAAACCCTTCTAGGTATGGGCCTAGGCAGACTTTATGACTAAGAGCCCAAAAGCAAATGCAATAAAAATAGAGATAAATAGATGGGTCTTGATTAAACTAAAAAGGTTTTGCATAAAAAAAGAATCAGCAGAGTAAACAGACAACCCAGAGAATGGGAGAAAATCTTTGCAACTGATACTCCTAACAATGGCCTAACATCCAGAACCTACAAGGAACTCAAACAAATCAGCAAGAAATAGAAACAAACAATCCCATACAAAAGTGGGCTAAGGACATTAATAGACATTCTCAAAAGAAGATATACAAATGGCCAAAAAACATATTAAAAAATGCTTAACATCACTAATGATGAGGGAAATGCAAATCAAAACCACAGTGTGATGCCTCCTTACTCCTGCAAGAATGACCATAATTAAAAAATCAAAAAGTGATAGATGTTGGCATGGATATGGTGAAAAGGAATACTTTTACAGTGTTAGTGGGAATGTAAACTAGTACAACGACTGTATTAATCAATTTTCATACTACCATAAAGAACTGCCAAGACTGAGTAATTTATAAAGAAGTTTAATTGACTCACAGTTCAGCATGGCTGGGGATACCTCAGGAAACTTACAGTTATGGTGGAAGCTGAAGGGAAGCAAGGCACTTTTTTTCACAAGTGTGACAGGAAGAAGTGCAGAGTGAAGGGGGGGGTGAAAGCCCCTTATAAAATGATTAGATCTCATGAGAGCTCACTCACTATCATGAGAACAGCATGAGGGAACTGCCTCTATAACCTAATCACCTCCCACAAAGTTTTTCCCTCAACACAGAGGGATTACCATTCAAGATGAGATTTGGTTGGGGACACAGCCATATCATATTATTCTGCCCCTGGGCCCTCCCCAAATCTCATCTTTCTCACATTTCAAAGCACAATTATGCTCTCCCAACAGTTCTCCAAAGTTGTAACACATTTCAGCATTAACCCCAAATTCCAAGTCCATAGTCTCATCTGAGACAAGGCAAGTCCTTTCCATCTATGAACCTGTAAGAATGAAAGCAAGTTAGTTACCTCCAAGGTATAATGGGGTACAGGTATTGGACAAATGCATCCATTCCAAATGGGAGAAATGGCCAAAATGGCTTCATGCAATTCCAAAATCCAGTGAAGCAGTCATTAAATCTTAAAGCTCCAAAATGATCTCCTTTGACTCCACATCTCAAATCCAGGTTACACTGACGCAAGATATAGGACTCCCACAGCCTCGGGCAACTTTGTTCTTTGGCTTTGCAGGGTAAAGCTCCCATCCCAGTGTTTTCATGGGCTGACATTAAGTATCTGTGGTTTTTCCAGGTTAATGGTGCCAGCCGTTGGTGGATCTACCATTTTGGGGTCTTGAGGACGATGACTTTCTTCTCACAGTTCCACTAGGCAGGGCCTCAGTGGGGACTCTGTATAGGGGCTCCAATTCTACATTTCCCTTCTGCACTGCCCTAGAAGAGGTTCTCCATAAGGGCTCTACCCCTATAGCGGCCTTCTGCCTGGACATCCTGGTGTTTCTGTGTTTCCATACATTCCCTGAAATCTAGGCAGAGGTTCCCAAACCTTAATTTTGTCTTCTGTGCACCCACAGGACCAACACCACATGGAAGCTGCCAATTCTTGGAGCTTGTACCCTCTGAAGCAACCACCTGAGCTGTACATTATCCCCTTTTAGCCATAGCTGGAGTTGAAGCACCTGGAACACAGCACCACATCCTGAGGCTGCACAGAGCAGAGGGGCCCTGGGCCCAGCTCGTGAATCAATTTTTCCCCCTAGGCCTCCAGGGCAGTGATGAGAGGGGCTGCTGTGAGGACATCTGATATGCCCTGGAGATACTTTCCCCATTGTCTTGGTGATTAACATTCAGATCCTCACTACTTGTGAAAAATTTCTGCAGCTGGCTTGAATTTATCCATAAAAAATGGACTTTTCTTTTCTCTCACATCATCAGGCTGCAAATTTTCCCAACTTTTATTCTCTGTTTCCTTTTTGAATGTTTGTCACTTAGAACTTTCTTCCTCCAGACACCCTAAATTTTCTCTCTCAAGTTCAAAGTTCCACAGATCTCTAACTCCTTGAATCTTGAAATGCAAAATTCCGCTGTCTCTTTGTTAAAGCATAGCAAGAGTGATCTTTACTCTAGTTCCCAGGAAGATCTTCATCTCCATCTGATGCCAGCTCAGCCTGAACTTTATTGTCCACATTACCATCAATATTTTTTCAAAGTTATTCTACAAGTCTCTAAGAAGTTCGAGACTTTCCCACATTTTCCTGTCTTCTTGTGAGCCTCCAAACTGTTCCGACCTCTGCCTGTTACCCAGTTCCTAAGTTGCTTTCACATTTTTGGGTATCTTTACAGCAGCACCCCATTGTCTGCAGTACTAACCTACTGTATTAGTCTGTTTTCCCACTGCTATGAAGACGTACCTGAGACTGGGGTAATTTATAAAGGAAATAGGTTTAATTGACTCACAGTTCAGCATGACTAGGGAGGCCTTAGGAAACTTACAATTATGGTGGAAGGTGAAGAGGAAGCAAGACACCTTCTTCACAAGGCAGCAGGAAGGAGAAGTGCAGAACAAAGAAGGGGAGGAAGTCAACTTATAAAACCATCAGACGTCATGAAAACTCACTCACTATTATGAGAGTGGCATGAGGAGAAACTGCACCCATGATCTAATCACTGTCCATGAGCTATCTCTCCCAACACGTGGGGATGACAATTCAGATTTCAATTCAAGATGAGATTTGGGTGGGCACACGGAGCCAGATCATCTACTATTGAAAACAGTGTGGAGATTTTTTTAAAGAACTAAAAGGAAATCTACTATTTGATCCAGAAATCTCACCTTTGGATATGTACCAGAGGAAAATAATTCATTATACAAAAAAGATGCCTGCACTTGCATGTTTATAGAAGCACAATTTGCAATTGCAAAAGTATGGAACCAGCTCAAATGCCCATCAATCAATTAGTGGATAAAGAAAATGTGGTATACACATACCGTGTAATATTACTTAGCCATAAAAAATGAAATAATGGCATTTGCAGCAACCTGGATGGAATTTGAGATTATTATTCTAAGTGAAGTAACTCAGGAATGAAGAAACCAAACATCGTATGTTCTTATTTATAAGTGGGAGCTAAGCTATGAGAATGCAAAGGCAAAAGAATAATACAATGGCATTGAGGGCTTGGTGGAAAGGATAAAGTACTTATTCATGTAACCAAACATCAGCTGTTTCCCCAAAACCTATTGAATTAAAAAAAGGAAATAAAAAATTGCTCAAAACTATACAGTTGCATGGAAATTAAACAACCTTCTCCTGAATAACTTTTTGGTAAACATGAAATTGAGGTAGAAATCAAGAAATTATTTGAAAATAATGAAAACAAAGATATAACATACCAGAATCTCTGGACACAACTAAAACAGTGTTGAGGAAAGTTTATAATACTAAACACCCACATCAAAAAGTTAGAAATACCTCAATTTGACAACCTAATAGCACACCTAGAGGAACTAGAAAAACAAGAGCAAAGCAGTCCCAAACCTGGAAGAAGATAAGAAATAACCCAAATCAGAACTGAACCAAAAATAATGAGATTAAAAAAATACAAAAGATCAACAAATCCAGGAGCTGGTTATTTCAAAGAATAAAAAAAATTGATAGACCACTTACTAGACTAATAAAGAAAAACAGAAGATCCAAGTAAACACAATCAGAAATGCCAAAAGGGACATTACCACTGACCCCACAGAAATATTAAAAACCCTCAGAGACTACTGTTAACACCTCTATGCATACAGACTAGAAAAGTTAGAGCTGTATAATTTCCTGGAGACATGCCACCTTCCAAGGTTGAGCTAAAAAGTAATTGAACCCCTGAACAGATCAATAATGTGGTCCATAATTGAATCAGAAATAAAGAGCCTAACAACCAGAAAAAGCCACCAGACCAATTCACAGCCAAATTCTACCAGTGTATAAAGAAGAGCTGCTACCATTCCTACTGAAACTGTTTCAAAGAAATTGAGGAGAAGGAACTCCTCTCTAACATCCTATGAGGCCAGCATCATCCAGATATCAAAACCCAGCAGAGACATACACACAAAAAGAAAACTTGAGGGTAATATCTTTAATGAACATCTACACAAAAATTCTCAACAAAATACTGGCAAATTCAGCAGTACATTCAAAAGCTTGTTCACCACAATCAAGTAGAATTTAACCCTGGGATGCAAGATGGGTTCAACATATGCAAATCTATACATGTGATTCACCACATAAACAGAACAAAAACCAAAAACCACATGATCATCTGAATAGAGGCAAAAAGGCTTTGGATACAATTCAACTTCCCTTTATGTTAAGAATCCTCAATAAACTAGGCATTGAAGGATTATATCTCCAAATAATAATAGCCATGAATGATAAGCCTACAGCCAACACCATGCTGAGTGTGCAAAAACTGGAACCATTATTCTTGAGAACTGGAACAAGATAAAGATGCCCACTCTCACCACTCCTATTCAACATAATATTGGAAGTTCTAGCTGGAGAAATCAGGCAAGAAAAAGAATAAAAGGCATTCAAATAGGAAGAGAGAAAGTCAAACTCTCTCTGTTTGCAGATGATATGATTCTATATCTAGAAAATTCCATAATCTTTGTCTAAAAGCTTCTAGATCAGATAAGCAACTTCAGCAAAGTTTTAGAATACAAAATCAATGCCCCAAACTCATTAACATTCCTATAAATTGACAATGTCTAAGTTGAGAGCTAAATCAAGAATGTAGTATTATTCGTGATAGACACAGAAAGAATGAAATACCTAGGAAAACAGCTAACCAGGAAGATAAAAGATCTTTACAATGAAAATTACAAAATGCTGCTAAAAGAAATCAGAGATAACCCAAACAAAAGGAAAAACATTCTATGCTCATGGATAGGAAGAATCAATATGGTTGAAATGGCCATACTACCCAAAGCAATTTGTAGATTCATTGCTATTCCTATCAAAATACCAGTGACATCCTTCAGATAATTAGAAACAAACTATTTAAAAATACATATGGTACCAAAGGAGCCTAATAGCCTAAATTGATCCTAAGCAAAATGAACAGAGCTGGAGGCATCACACTACCTACTTGACTTCAAACTATATTACAAGGCTCCAGTAACCAAAACAGCATGGCACTGGTACAGAAACAGACACATAGACCAATGGAATAGAATTGAGAGCTCCTGAAGAATGTTGCTCACCTAAAATCATCTGATTTTTGACAAAGTTGACAAAAACAAGCAATGGAGAAAGGAATTCCCACTTAATAAATGGTGCTGAGATAACTGGCTAACCATATGCAGAAGATTAAAACTGGACTTCTTCCTTACAAAATATACAAAAATCAATTCAAGATGGATGAAACACTTAAATGTAAAACCTAAAACTATAGAAATTCTGGAAGATAACCTGGGAAATGCCATGACAAATATGCCAAAAGCTATTGCAACAAAAATAAGAAATAACAAATGGGACCTAATTAAACAAAAGAGCTTCTGCACAGCAAAAGAAACTATCAACAGAGTAAACAGAAAACCTACAGAATGGGAGAAAATATTTGCCAAGTATGCATCAAACAGAGGTCTAGTACCTAGCATCTATAAGGAACTGAAAGAAATTAATAAGAAAATGTAAACAACTCCATTAAAAAGTGGAAAAAAAGACATGAACAGACAATTCTGAAAAAAAAAAGCATACACATGACCAAAAAGCAAATGAAAAAATGTTCAACATCACTAATCATCAGAAAAATGCAAGTCAGTACCACAATGAGATACCATGTTACACCAGTCTGAATGGCTATTGCTAAGACTCAAAAAATGGCAGATGCTGAGCAGTCTGCAGAGAAAAGGGAATCCTTATACATCACTCGTGGGCATGTAAATTAGTTCAAAATTGTGGAAAGTAGTTTGGTGATTTCTGAAAGAATTTAAAGCATAATTACCATTCAACCCAGAAATCTCATTATTGAGCATGTAGCCAAAGGAATATAAATCATTCTACCATAAAGACACATGCATGCATATGTTCATTGCAGCACTATTCACAATAGCAAAGACATGGAATCAGCCTAAATGCCCATCAGTGTTAGGCTGGACAAAGAAAATATGGTACATATACACTATGGACTGCTAAGTAGCCATAAAAAAGAACAAGATTATGTCATTTGCAGCAAGACGATTGGAGCTAGATGCTATTATCCTAAGTGAACTAATGCAGAAACAGAAAATCAAATGTTATACTATATGCTTTAACTTATAAATGGAATCTAAACATTGAGAACACATGTACACAAAGAAGGGAACAATGGACATTGGGGCCTACTTGAGGGTTAAGGATGGGAGGAGGGAGGTGATAGAAAAACTACCTATCAGGTACTAAGTTTATTACTTGAATGATGAAATAATCTGTATACCAAACCCCTGTGACATGCAATTTACTTGGCCCTACACTCAAAATTTTAAGTGGGTAGATTTTATGTTATTTATGTATTTTCTACACAAAATTTTTAATGAGTGTTTTTTAGGAAGGAAGAAGGGAAGTTGCATAGATTCTTGATAAGTAAACATGATATGTACCACTAAACCTAAATAAAAGTTTAAAAAAAGAAAATATGAAAGAACCATAGGCTAGAAGAATGGTGGCCAGGAGTGGGGACAATGGGATAGTGTTTGTTAAAGGGAACAACCTTTCAGTTATGAGATGAATAAATTCTAGAGGCCTCATGTGTAGCATGGTGACTATGGTTAATAATAATGTATCTTTGAAATTTGCTAAGAGAGAAGATCTTAAGTATTTTCAGCTCTCTCTCACATACACAAAAGGTAGGTGAAGTTATAGATGTGTTAATTATCTTGATTGTAGAAATCATTTTACTATATATGTATCAAACATCATGTTTGTATATGTAGAATGTGTACAATTTTGTTTGTCAATTATAACTCAATAAAACTGAAAAAAGTAATCTAAAAAATCCAAAAGTAAAGAAAATAGAATAATAAAGAAAATAGTACAATTCTGGAGTGCACAGAAAGGTTAAATGAAGAGTTGCTGTTCAATAAGTATAGAGTCTCAGTCATGCAAAATGAAAAAATTCTAGAGGTTTGCTCTACAATAACATGCATACAGTTAATAATACTGTACCATACACTTTTTTTTTTTTTTGAGACTGAGTCTCTCTCTGTTGCCTAGGCTGGCGTGCAATGGCACGATCTCAGCTCACTGCAACCTCTACCTCCCAGGCTCAGGTGATTCTCCTCCTCAGCTTCCCAAGTAGCTAGGATTACAGACATGCACCATGACGCTCAGCTAATTTTTGTATTTTTAGTAGAGACAAGGTTTCAACATGTTAGCCAGGCTGATCTTGAATTCCTGGCCTCAAGTGATCCACTCACCTTGGCCTCCCAAAGTGATGGGATTGTATGTGTGAACCACCTCCTTTGCCCTACACTTAAAATTTTACGTGGGTAGATTTTACATTATTTTTTTCTACAAACATTTTTTAAAGAGTGTTTCTTAGGAAGGAAGAAGAGAGGGTGCATAGATTGTTGTAAGTAAAAAACAATGTTAACTATACTCTATTAAATCTTTAATTCATGAGGGATCAAGATTGTATTTCAACATTCATGGCTGAAATTTATTAGATTATGATCTATACATTTTATTTATTATTATTTTTATTATTTTTATTTTTTGAAAAAGAAAGAAAAGGAGAAAGAAAGAAAGAAACAGCAAAAGAAAGAAAAGAATGAAAGAAAGAAAGAGGATGAGAAAGAGGGAGAGAGAATGGGATTCTTGTTTTATTGCCCAGGCTAGAATGCAGTCTAAAAATGGGTATTAAAAACCTCTTTTATGCCAATAATTGTGCTTAACAATGGAGACAGGAAGGAATAGGGGATGAAAATAACAAATAAGCAGCCAATCAATATTTTATTTAAACCTGTGAAATGCTATGCAATTGCTGGGG
>PVKP010052411.1:0-12459 GCA_004027715.1 Plecturocebus donacophilus | reverse complement strand
ACACAGAGCTCCAGACACACACAGAGCCCCAGACACAAGCGCTCCAGACACACACGGAGCCCCAGACACACACGGAGCTCCAGACACACACAGAGCTCCAGACACACAAGGAGCCCCAGACACACACGGAGCTCCAGACACACACAGAGCTCCAGACACCCACGGGCTCCAGATACACACAGAGCCCCAGACACACACGGAGCTCCAGACACACATGGAGCTCCAGACACCCACGGGCTCCAGACACACACAGGCTCCAGATATACACTGAGCTCTAAGCACATTCTTCCCTTTTTGGTTTTTTTTTTGAAAGGGAGTCTCACTGTCAGCTAGAGCTACGTGGATTAGCTGAGCTCAGGAGTGTAGTGGCTTGATCTTAGCTCACTGCAACCTCAGTCTCCAGGGTTCAAGTGGTTCTGCCTCAGCCTCCCGAGTAACTGGAATTACAGGCATGCGCCACTATGCGTGGCTAATTTTGTATTTTTAGTCAGGACGGGGTTTCATCATTTCGGCTATGTTGGTCTTAAACTCCCGACCTCAGGTGATGATACACTTACCTCAGCCTCCCAAAGAGCTGAGATTACAGGCGTGAGCCATCATGCCCGGCTAATTTTTGTATTTTTAGTAGAGATGAGGTTTCACCATATTGGCCAGGCTAGTCTTGAACTCCTGACCTCGTGATCCACCCGCCTGGGCTCTCTTTTGTTTATTTTTTTGCTGAGTCATAGGTTAGGAATTCTGGATTGAGCAAATACATAAATATTTTGTAGATGATGGGAGCCAGATTTTGTATTGCAAGTAAAGAGAGATGCAAATAGGAAAGAAAGCCTTCAAGGCTGCCTTGCAGTGAGAAAATAAAAATGAAAAGAGGAGGCTGGGTGCGGTGGCTCATGTCTGTCTTCCCAGCACTTTGAGAAGCCGAGGCGGGTGGATCGCCTGAGTTCAGGAGTTCAAGATCAGTCTGGCCAACATGGAGAAACCCCATCCCTGCTAAAAATACAAAAATTAGCTGGGTGCAGCGGTGTGCATCTGTAACCCAGCTACTGCGGAGGCTGAGGCAAAAGAAGCACTTGAACCCAGGAGGCAGAGGTTGCAGTGAGTCGAAATCATGCCACCGCACTCCAGCCCGGGCAACAGAGACTCTCTCTCATTAAAAAAAAAAGAAAGGAGGATGAATGGGATGACCCTGTGGTATTGGCCTGTGATGGTGCTACTGGGCCAGAGCGCACGGGCTTTAACATTGAACAGATGGGTGGACAGGCGACACGGATACACACATACACCCGAAACCAACACATCTGCCCAGAGATGGCGACATCTGGACGACGCCCACAGTGCCCTCACCTGTAATCCCAGCACTTTGGGAGGATGAAGCCGGTGGATTACCTGAGCTCAGGAGTTCGAGACTGGCCTGGGCAACATGGCGAAACCCCATTTCTACTAAAAATACAAAAATTACCTGGGTGTTGTGGCAGGCACCTGTAATCCCAGCCACTCGGGACGCTGAGGCACGAGAATCGCTTGAACCCAGGAGGCGGAGGTTGCAGTGAGCTGAGATTGTGCCATTGCACTCCAGCCTGGGCAAAGAGCGAGATTCTGTCTAAAAAATAAAACAAAACAAAAAATAACAACAACAAATCTCTTTCTCCACTAAAGTCAATCAGGCTCCCTGGAGAAACGACTGACTCTAGGGCTAGGGTGGGAACAATACCAGGTGAGCCTGTCACGTTAGCTGGGCCAGCAAGTCTGTGCTCCAGGAATGAATGGGCGCCGGCTGAGGGCAGGCTCATGCGCTTGGAAAGGCAGAGTAAAGTCACAGTAAACGATCCGAACCCCCACAAAAACAAGAGCCCACGAGGCCACGCTGAGGAACCAACAGCTAAGGAGGGGAAGCTCTTCCCGGTACAACCCCAATCCACAATCATCAGAGGAGGGACGGGATTAGAAGCCACCATCTGGCAACCATCGCAACAATCCTAATAATCACAACCAAGTCACCAACGGACACTACAACTACTGACTCAAAAGCTTAGAGACAGCAGCTATGGAGTCTCAAGACAGATCCAGCTCTATGAGGCACATATCAATTACAGAGGGAAAGCTATGCGTGCAGGAAGGACAAAAGACAAACGCGTCCTGCGAGGAGACAGGGACGCGGGGAGGGAGCGGTAGCATCCTCCCGAGACGTGAGGACTTGTAGTTCAGTCTGAGACCTTGGTGCAGGGATGGGCAAATAAACAAATGCAAAAGAATAAGGGCCTCGAAGGCCAGGCGCGGTGGCTCATGCCTATAATCCCATCACTTTGGGAGTCCAAGGCAGGTGGATCATGAAGTCAGGAGTTCGAGACCAGCCTAACTTGGAGAAATCCCGTCTCTACTAAAGATACAAAATTAGCCAGGCGTGATGGCGAATGCCTGTAATCCTAGCTACTCAGGAGGCTGACGAAGGAGAATCACTTTAACTCAGGAGGCAGAGGTTGCGGTGAGCTGAGATCACGCCATTGCACTCCATCTTGGGCAATAAGGGTGAAACTCCGTCTCAAAAAAAGAAGAAAAGAAAAAAAGAATAAGGGCCTCGAAATAGGTCTAGCACATATAGGCTGGGCACGGTAGCTCACACCTGTAATCCCAGCACTTTTTGGAGGCTAAGGTGGGAGAATCACCCGAGGTCAAAAGTTTAAGACCAGCCTGGCCAACATGGAGAAACCCTACTAAACACAAAAATGAGCTTCACGTGGTGGCGGGTGCTGGTAGTGCCAGCTACTTGGGAGGCTAAGCAGGAGAACCGATTGACTCTGGGAGACGGAGGCTTCGATGAGCCGATACTGCACCACTGCACTCCAGCTTGAATGACAGAGCAAGACTGTCTCAAAAAACAAAAACAGCTCTAGCACATGCAGAATTTGACCCACACAGGCGGTACCATGAACTGTTGACAAAGGAAGCATATTTAGTCTACGATACCATGCCGGGGAAGAGAGAAACTGGATTTTGATTCTGTATTAGTAGACAGCGATAATTAGCAACACTGACACAGCCCTCGTTGTGGCGCTGCAACAGGCCTGAGCACTCTGCACCGCAGCGAGTCCCCACAACGGCCCTCTGGGAAAGGTGCGGTCGTCACCCATGTGAGACACACAAAGTGAAGATATGGCTTCATAGCAGCAGTGTCGGGATTTGAACCCAGGCGGCCTGCTCTTATGTGAAACTTGTATGTGTAAAACCCTATGGTCAGGAAAATATGTAAGAGAATGTCTTCCTGACCCTTTTTAGCGTAGGACAAGAATATCTCCAACCAAACCCCAAAAGCATGACCCATTAACAAAAAAGGTCAGATTGACTATATTGGCTAAATGAAGAATTTTGTTTCACCAAAGTATACCACAAAGTGGGCCGGGCACAGCGGCTCACACCTGCAATCCCAGCACTTTGGAGGCCATGGTGGGTGGATCACTTGAGGTCGGGAGTTCAAGACCAGCCTAACCAACATGGAGAAACCTTGCCTCTACTAAAACTATATAATTAGCCAGGTGTGGTAGCGGGCCTCTGTAATCTCAGCCACTTGGGAGGCTGAGGCAGGAGAATCACTTGAACCCGGGATGTGGAAGCTGCAGTGAGCTGGTATCTCGCCACTGCACTCTAGTCTGGGCGACAAGAGGGAGGCACTGTCTCAAAAAAAAGAGGAGGAGGAAGGTGCACGTTCCTTCTCTACTGCCCTGTAACAGTCACTACACACTTACCAGCTCAGAACAAGTGCTTTTGATCTTGGATCCTGTGAACGGGAATCTGGGGAAGCTTAGCCAGGTGCCTCTGGTTTACGGTCCCTCTTGAAGCTGCAGTCATACCACGGACCAGGGCTGTGGCCTCATCTGAAGGCCTGAATGGGGCCGGGCTCCACCTCTGAGCTCACTCACGTGGGCTGGCAGGCAAGGTTCAGTTCTGCGCTGGCCGTAGGTGGAAACCCTCCAACCAGTTTGTTGCCAGGTGAGCTTCCCCACAGGATGCCCCCAGCCTGGCAGGGGCTTTCATCACAGCGAGCTCTCCACCCAGGACAGGTGCCCCAGCCTTTCTCAACCTCATCTCAGATGTGACATCTTTCCCTTCCGCTGTCTGGGCGCAAGTCTCCAGGTGGAGCCCTAGGACTAAAAGGAAAAGAAAACCTTGATTTAAAATCAGATAAAGCCGCAGGAGCTGCTGGTCCCACTCCGGGAATTTCAGCGCTGGGTTACTGACCAGGCTCACTTTCCACCCCATCCAACTGTGCGAACCTCCCCCGCCCAGGCCCCTGTACCGGAGCTTAAGAACCCGAGCCCCAGTCAGGAAGTCCAGGTGGGTTCAAACAGCCAGAAGGGCATTTCAGGCAAAATGTGTCCCAAATCTCCAAACCATGCCCGGAGCTCAAACCTCCCCCAGGAGGTCATCCCAAGGAAACTGTGGGGGAGACGCCACTTCCAAAACCCAGAAGCTGGAGACCACACAGGCGCGTAACGCCAAAGGCATCAGCAGAGCAATGCCCTATGCCCCCAGCCAGATGACACGCTGCGCCCTACACATTTTACCAGGAAACATCTGTGACAGACGTAGACTAAGCCAGCCTGGACGCCCAGATCTGCTCATTTTTAAATTCCCTCCACTTTCTGATTTGCTACATTGAAAACACCTGAGTGGAGTGGAAAGCTTTCCTATTCCTCTCAGCAAGCCCTTTTCTTTTTTTTCTGAGATGGAGTCTTGCTCTGTCTCCCAGGCTGGAGGGCAGTGGTGCAACCTCTGCCTCCCAGGATCAAGCGATTCTCCTGCCTCAGCCTCCTGAGTAGCTGGGATTACAGGCGCGTGCCACCAGGCCTGGCTGATTTTTGTATTTTTGGTAGAGACGGGGTTTCACCATGTTGGTCAGGCTGGTCTCGAACTCCTGACTTTGTGATCCGTCTGCCTCGGCCTCTCAAAGTGCTGGGAATATAGGCGTGAGCCACCGCGCCCGGTCGACCCTTATTAAAACACTGTCTCGTTTGGCCTCAAAATGTGGGATAAGTAGGTTACACTCCACTAAAAAAACAAAAAAAAACAAAAAAAATAAAAAGCCACCAAACGAGGACTCAGCTCTCAGGAGTTTTGGTGCCGTTTTCTTTCTGTTTTTTTGGTGGCGCGTTCCTGGGCTTCAGGGCGTGGGGGTCGCCGTGGACCCACGGACGTGAAAATGCGCAAAGCTCGTTTGCGAAACGCCACCGGCTCGTGGGCAGAAGCTGAGGGGTACGAATCCAGGGGGACCCTGCGTTTCCGCAGCGTTTTCCGCGCAAACCGCTGGCCATAGGAGAGGACCCCCAGGAGCAAATCTGGGCCGGGGAACCCCGGGCGCCCGCGCACTCAGCACCAGTACCGGTACGCAGCAACGAGCTCGCAGCACCCAGCAGCACCCAGCACGCAGCACCCACCGACAGCCGGACGCGGTCTCCGCTGCAGGCATAGCGCTCGGCCTCCGCGCCTTCGCAACAAAGAGACGCTGGCGGGCGGGGCCTGAGAGGCGCGCGGTGGAACCAGCTCGGAGCACAGGGCTGGCGGACCCAGGAGGGCTTCACGGGGCGCCCGCGGGGCCGGAAATGACGCGTAGAACCCGTCACCGGGCTCCTCGCTGCCCCTCGGGCGTGGCCGCGGAAAAGCGCCACAGCCCACAACGTCCTGGCGGCTGCGCGTTGGTTCCGATCGGGCCATTCCACTGCAGGCAGACGGGGGTAGAACACGGCGAGATTTTCAGTGCCCCCCGCGGCCGCCCGTTGGTTCCGCTCGAGCCGTTCCACTGCAGGTAAATGAGGGGGAGAACACGGCGAGATTTTTTTAGTGTTCCCCCGCGGCGGCCCGATGGTTCCGCCCGGGCCGTTTCACCGCAGGAAACGGGGGGGAACACGGCGCGCTCAGATCCTCCCCACCCCGCGGCCGCCCGTTGGTACCGCCCGGGCCTTTCCACTGCAGACGGACGGGGAGGGCATGGTGCGCTCAGCGCACCCCCGCGGCCGTCCGTTGGTTCCGCCCGGGCCGTTCCACCGCGGACCCTTCAGGGAGGGATCTGACAGTCTGTGGAGACAGCGGCCTCGGAGGGTTTGCTGCCCAGGTCTGGGTTCAAGGAATAGGAAATCCATCGGGTAGGCTTAACCTAGAAGACTCAAAGGCGTCTCCTGGCGGAAGTGGACGCGCTCCGCCCAGCCTGAGGGGAAGCGTCGGGGGCAAGCTGGTCTCGGAGCTGCAGGGGGCGGGGCCTCCGCGCCCCCCCCAGGACCCGCCCCAGGACGCTCATTGGCTCGTGGCGCGCTGCGGGGCGGGGCCGCCGCTGCCGGGCGGGCGCGGGGGCTGTTGGGGGGACGTCCGGAGCAGACGCACCTGCGGCCCCGAGGAGCCCGGCTGTGGGCCTTTGTCGAACGTTTTCCTCGCCTTACTTTCCCGCATAATTTTCAGGAACGAACTTTCTGCCGAAGGGATCTTTAGAGATTATTTCTGACGGGGTGCAGTGGCTCACGCCTGTAATCCCAACACTTTGGGAGGCCGAGGCGGGCGGATCGCCTGAGGTCGGAGTTCGAGACCAGCCTGGCCGACATGGCGAAACCCCGTCTCTACTAAAAATACAAAAATTAGCCGGGCGTGATTTTTTTGAGACGGAGTGTAGCTCTGTCGCCCAGGCTGGCGTGCACTGGCGCGATCTCGGCTCACTGCAACCTCTGCCTTCTGGGTTCAAGCGATTCTGCAGCCTCAGCCTCCTGAGTAGCTGGGATTACAGGTGCCCACCACATCTGGCTAATTTTTTTGTATTTTTAGTAGAGACTGTGTTTCACCATGTTGGCCAGGCTGGTCTTGAACTTCTGACCTCGTGATTTACCTGCCTAGGCCTCCCAAAGTGCTGGGATGACAGCTGTAGGCCACCCTGCCCCTCCAAATGTTTATAGTAAAGCCTTATATGTCATGAGGGACTGTGCATTTTATTTCATCTTTGAGCTGGGGTTCTCGAAGCTTTGCCCAGGCTAGTCTCAAACCCAGGACCCTCTGGGCTCAGCCTCCCGAGTAGCTGGGTCTGCAGGTGGCCGCCACCACGCTGGGCTTGGGCTGTGCATTTTAATGATTTTGGAAGATCAGGGAGGCCTGGGCACCTTCCTCTCTCTCTCTCCGAAAGGACCGCCCACCTTGGCTTCCCAAAGTGCTGGATTGCCGGTGGGAGCCACCATGCGACACCTCTCTTTGCTATTTTGCCTGGGAGGGGTGTATTAATAATTTTAATTTTAAATTTCTTCTATTATGCTGTAGTTTGATTATTGATCATTTACTTCTTAGCTAGTTATAGTTTTCCTTTAATCATTAGTTTCTACCCTTTGACAATTTTTTCTTTTTTATTTTTGAGACAGAGTCTCGCTCTGTGGCCAGGCTGGAGTGCACTGGCGCGATCTCGGCTCCCTGCAACCTCTGCCTTCTGGGTTCAAGCGATTCTGCTGCCTCAGCCTCCCGAGGAGCTGGGACCACAGGTGCCCGCTGCCATGCCCCGCTATTTTTATTTTTTATTTTGTATTTTTTAGTAGAGTTGAGATTTCACCACGTTGGCCAGGCTGGACTCAAACTTCTGACCTTATGATCCGCCCGCCTCGGCCTCCCAAAGTGCTGGGATTACAGGCGTCAGCCGCTGCGCCTGGCCACAGTTTTTCTATGAATGTTTGCGTGAATGACGGGAGCCGCGTCTGTACTGAGAACACGGACCTGTGGGATCACTGCAGATGTTTTCCTTGCATGTCCTCTTCTGTTTGTGGTGCATAGCGATGAATTTCTATTCACAGGACATAGAATCAGGTAGGAGTCGGGACGCCCTGGCTGTGAACAAGACTGATGGGTCCAGGTGCGGTTCAAACCCTGCCCCCAAAGCGCGTCCCTGGCTCCCTGGGATCCTCCAGGATCTGCTGCTCTTTCGACACAGCCTGGGCAGAGCCTTCCACAGCCTTCCTCCGCCTGTCTGCTGTCTGCTGACCTCAGGAAAGGGTCTTCCCAGGGTGAGGGGCCCTTGAGCCATGGGATTCCTCTCCTCTGCCTGCAGGGCCTGGGCGATCTAGAAGGCGGGAAGGAAAGCAGTCCTGGCTGGATCCGAGCCGCCCCCACGGGGTCCCCTCGGCCCACAGGCTCCTCTATGTCCCCCAGCCAGGCTCGGTCTAGGTCTGGGCTCCCTCTGGGCAGGGAGGGTGAGACCTGCCCTCCCAGAGGAGCTGAAGTTCCCCAGGGGATGCTGAGGTCAGCAGGGAGGCGTGGACAGAGGCCCCAGAGAGTGGGGTCGGTGAAGAGCAGAGGGTCCCCACCTGGACACCCAGCCACCTGCCGGGGGGTGGGGGAGCAGCAGCCGCTCACGCCTCTGCAATTTGTCCTCATCAGCAGGTGGGGAAACTGAGGCTGGGGAGTTCTGCAGGCCAAGGTCACTCATGGGCAGGTTCCGTCGGCCTGCGGACCTTCCATGCTCAGGCCGACCATGCTTTCCTGGGCCATCCTGTTTCCCAGAGCACACTGCTGTGTGTCTCTGAGTGTGTGCGTGTCCATGACATCCATGTGGATTTTTCTGTGTCTGAGTCTGTGTGGTGTGTGTGTATCTGTGTGTCTGAGTGGTGCCTGTGTGTGTGTGTGTGTGTGTGTGTGTGTGTCTCAGCGGCATCCATGCATATTTGTGTGTTTCAGTGGTGTCTGTGAGTCTGTCTCTGTGTGTGTATCTATGTGTGTGTCTGTCTCTCGTCTCTGTGTACGTGAATCTGTGTGTCTGTGTGAATCTGTGTGTGAATCTGTGTGTCTCTGTGTATGTGAATCTGTTTGTGTATGTGTGCGTGGAATCTGTGTGTCTGTGTCTCTGTGTATGTGAATCTGTGTGAGTCCGTGTGAATCTGTGTGTGCGTGACTCAGTGTCTCTGTTTCTGTGTCTGTGTATGTGAATTTGTGTTTGTATGTCTGTGTCTCTGTATGTGTGTCTCTGTGTGTGTGTGTGTCTCTGTGTGTGTGCCTCTGTGTGTGTATTTGTCCGTCTTTCTGTCTGGCTTCCCGTCCCCTCTGCACAGAGCAGCTGGGTGGGGATCTTGGCCTGGGGGCTCCTCAGCAGGATGTGGGCCTGGGCAGCCATGGGTGAGGCCTGAGCACAGGCCCACATGCCTACTGCGTCGGTGTGGCTGGGCCAGCTCCTCTGTGGCTCTCAGGTCCCCACCACCCCTCCCTGGGTGCCACCTGTCCTGGCCACCCCCTCCTGTCCACCCTGCTTCTGCAGGGGCCACCTTCCTCTTTCAGGCACACGCCCAGGTGGTGGAGGCTCTGGCCTCAGTTTACCCCCCGTGTTGGCATTTTGGTGTCACCAGACCCTGCAGGTAGCCCAGGCCCTGGCTGAGGTCCTTCTGGGGTGGGATGTGCTGGAAGCGGCTGAGCCACACACTCACCAACTCGCTCCTGCCTTCCTCTACGTCCCCAGCGCCGCCAACCTTCCTGGGCACCCCGTACCCGTCCACCCTACTCTCCCCGATCCGGCCACCCACCTCCAGCCAGACTTCCAGTTCCAGGGTCCAAGCCACGTGGGCTCCCAGTGGGACAGGCCTCGCCCAGACCCCGCAGGTGCCGTGGGACTTGGGTGGGTCTTTGGGCCTGGCCTGAGGAGACACCATGGCTGAGGGAGGCATCGTGGGGGTGCCCGGCCCAGCACAGAGGTACCCAGGGTGCAGCAGGGACCCTGAGGCCACCGCTTCAGGCTGGAAAAGGTTTCCAAGGCCCTGAGCCTGAGGCTGGCAGCCTTGTGCAGCCACACCCATGGGGTGGGGCCCGAGGATGTCTTGGGGCCTCTGTGCTCCCCAAAGCCAGGAAGGTTAAGGCTTAATTGACAGCCTCTTCCAGGCTGGGGGAGGCAGGGAGGCTCCAGGGCTGATCCTCAAGAGCCAGTAGGGAGGGGCCCACAGCCCAGGCTTTCACGTCCCTAAAATGGGCAGGGTGCCAGGGGCACAGGTGCCCACAGGGTGGTCATTTTGCGTTTTGGTCTCTCCTGGCCTTGTACGTGTGTAGCACAGACTGGCTCCTGGCAAAGCCTTGTGCCACATTCATCTGGGGCCCTGTTAGGACAACAGGGACTGGGCAGGGCTGGGGGGTGGCGCAGGGACCTCGTCACCTGGGACCACATCACCGGAGGGAAGAGGGAAGCTGACGTCAGTGCCTGGGCTGGGCCCTGGGGCCAGGGTCCTCAGCTGGCTTGTGGCTGCCCCTGATGTAGGCAGCCTGGATGGAGGGGCCCTTCCAATCTGCTGGCCCCGGGGACGCAGCGACTCAATTCCCCTCTGGTCCGTGGCCCTTCTGGGAGCAACAGAGCCTGCCCAAGTCAACTCACCCCTCAGCTTTGCCCCTTCTGCCGAGGACTGGGCTTTGCTACCCCGCCCAGGAGAGGCAGCAGCACCGCCAGCCCTGGGGACACAACAGCCCCTGGGGGAGGTCACCCCGGCCCACGCTTGCCCGTGTCGCTAACAGATGGGCATTTCTGGGCTGGGATTTAACGGGGGTGACCCTGCCCAGCCCCTCTATGTGGGTTACAGGGTGTCAGAAGAAAGCTGTTATTAACCCAACTTCTTTTTTACAAGTCTTGTTTATTGAAAGGATCTGAAAATTGTAGTAAGGCTTTCAATGACATTTAATACATTTTCAAGAAATTAATATGAAACATTAAAATTTACTTATAAAAACCGAAGTTTTCTAGATCATTCCCATCTCACGCTGCGTTAGAGCTCAGTTCATGCCCTTGTTGTTCAGATGAGTGACTGGAATTCCAAACGCTGCTGCCTTCCGGCCCTAGTGCTGGGCGCTGGTCCCCCTCTCCTAAGCCCGTGGCTGGGCAGGCGGGGGCTTCACCTGTGCTCAGGGTCATGGCTGACTTACAGCCAGGCCCACTGCCCAGAATCACACTCGGGGGGTTTTGGACGCTCAAGTTAGCAGATGTTGAGGTGCCCAGACAGGGGTGAGCAGGGCAGACGTGTGCGTCGGAGACCGAGCCTGGGCTGGGCCAGGCAGCCGCGGGCAGCTTGTCACGGGCAGAATCTCTCCCACCTTCCTGCTCTTAAAATCCAGCAGATGAGCAGGTTCTCAAAAAACAGACGCCTGGGCAGCAGCAACCAGGACCCCAGGCCGACCACGGCCTCCACACACCTGTGCCCGCTGTGCCCGTGGAAGACATGGGCGCCGGGACACGCAGCGCCCACATGCAGGCCGGAGGCTCATGGGAGAGGCAGGAGGAAAATCAGCGTGCTGAGTCCTTCGCTTGGGTTAGTCTCAAAATTCTCATCACAGTTGCAAAACAAAAGGGATCACGATCACTAGCCCGGAAACCCCCATCTCCTGGACCGTCAGGATCGCGCCGAACAGAATGGTCCCCGAATGGTCCCTGAGGACGGTGTCTTGCAGAACAGGAACGTAAACATTTAACGGCAGGACGACTCGCTTCCCCTCGAAATCTTCACAAAAGTGTGTACAAGAAAATATGTACATAAGCACTCCAGAAAGTTTCAAACAGCCTCTAAGAAGTATGTACAGGATTTAATCCACCTCCCTGGGAGCGGAAGCTACGGTGACGAAGGCGTGGGTCGCCGGAGATGCCAGCCCCCTCCCGCTGGGGTCCAGACTCAGAGCTGGCCTCGAGCGGGAAGGGCGGGGATGCATCCAGCTCTCTCCAGAAACTGCGAACAAAACCACCGTGCCAGCCACCAGGGAGCCCACGCTTTCAATGGCACCTGGCTTGGGGATTTCCCTGCAGAAGTTTTAGGGAGGAGGCTCAGGCCGGGGGCAAAAGCTTTGCAGCTGAGGAAGGCTTTTGGGTGAGACATTTATTGTCAACATGGAAGGACAGGTCGAGTCATTCTGACCCCTCTGAATTTCAGTTGACTGATCTGGCGTGGAATTATGGCAGCTGGAGGCGATGCTCCGGGGACCTGTCGGGGGATTGGGGTGGGGGGAGGCAGTCAGCGCACAGAAGAGCTCCCAGCCCCTTTCTCACTTTGCTTCTTTAGAAATGCAAAAAAGTCAGATATAAAATGTTAAAAAAACAGCTGATCTGGACAAAAGGCAGACCCGGGTTCTAACCCAGCTACAGAAAGGAAGTGGTCGTGCCATTTAGACAGAGGTGTTCACGGACACACGCAGATTGGTCTGTCCCCAGAGGGTGCACGGAGGGCAGAAAAACCGCGGAAGGGTTCGGGCCTGGACGAGCTCGGCCTAGCTCTCCTCCTCGCCCTCCTCCTCCTCCTCAAACTGGGCTTGCTTCTTCCGGACGTTCCAGTGCAGGCACTGGGCGAGGCTCTCAAACCAGTCGCTCACGGGGTCCCGCACGCAGATGGAGGGGAGCGGGTAGCACGAGGTAGTAATGCTGATGCTGAGGCGGAGAGCGCGGAGGCCGGCCTGAGCCAGGGCTTCCAGGGGCCCAGCCTCCCTCCCCGGGGGCCCCCC
>PVKP010052410.1:0-12459 GCA_004027715.1 Plecturocebus donacophilus | reverse complement strand
GCCCACCCGGTGCCCCCAGTGCAGTGGCTGCCATCCTGTCCATACCCACCCTCTGCCCCGCCTGCACTGTTACCTCACTCCTCAGGGAGCCCGGGAGGCCCTCTATTCCCTGTCAGGGCTCCCTGGGAGGGACTGGCCACGCAGATGGCTGGGGCCTGGCTTCCCTGAGGACAGTCCTTCCCCATTCTCTCTGGATGAACGTCCCTGGGCTGGGACATGAGGCCGGCAGAGGTGCGGGTCGCCCTCAGGGCCACCCTCTTGCTGCTGGGGCTCTAGGCACCCCTGGCTCCGGTCCGCTGTTCTCACGGCCGCCCATCGTGGCACTATGTGTCCTCCGAGGTGGTGATCCCCAGGAGGGAGACGCACCGTGGCAAAGGCCTTCAGTTTCCTGGCTGGCTGTCCTACAGCCTGTGTTTTGGGGGCCAAAGACACGTCCTTCACATGCGCAGAAAACACCTTCTCTGTGTCAGCCTGATGGCCTCATACATGTTGGGATTCTAAGCAGACACTATTCATTGATAGCTGTCATAGTAATGCAGTTATTGATGAGAAATATTGGTTTGCCCTATGACGAAATGTACTGTACATGTCCGAGGAGGACCTCCTGTGTCATGCAGCGATTTCCTGGGATGACAAACGCGTTCGGTAACTGCGCCTCCATTCATTCCTGTACTTTGTGCCTGGTCAAGCGTGAGCCCTGGTCACCGTGGATATTGGTGGAGACGCAGTGGGGCTCACTTAGCTGCTTTAGTCTTTCTATGGTGGTCTTCTGGGTGGTGTGCTTGCTGGGATGTGCCTGCGTGAGCCTTGTTTGGCTGTCTGCACAAGTCTAGGCACAGCAGCAGCCCTCAGACAGAGGTGAAGGTCTTATGGAGTCTACCTTCCACCACTGTGCTGTGTGCCCCAGTCCAGGGTGATCAGTCCTGTGTCTTGCAGTGAGGGCCCAGAGCATTCCCGACACAGGTAGGGCATTGCTGACAGATGAGTGAGTGTAATGTCATTATATTGTAGTAGCTGCACCAATTCTTTGCTGCAGCCCAAAAAGCACATTGTCCCCAGTGTCCTGTCTGATGTAGCCACTGGGCCACATGCTCTGTGGGGAGCTCCTGGAGACAAATGCAGGCTACCCTGTCTGCTAGTTGCCCTCCTGGTGACGTAGATGTGGTGTGGGCATCCACATCCACACCGTGATATGCATCCCCCATTGGGACGAGAAGTGTCCTTCCACATGTCAGCCACCAAAGAGGGCAGCCAACCACCATCCAATCCTGTGCTTTCCCTTGTAGTAGCCACGTTGCTAGCCCCTTAAGGACAGCTCAGTGATCACTGCACAGGACTGTCGGGCCCGGTTCATGGAGGAGGCCGTCCATGGCTCATGGCTCAGCTCATTGCCACTGTGTTTTTTGGTTGCATTAAGCCAGACGCTATCAGAGGACAGCTGGGTAGCCACAGCAGCCCCAGTGCAGGCATTGCCTCGTGAGGAGCCATATGTATTAGGCCTGGGCAGGAATTAGGCCCTGTGTCTCCTGTGCGAGGGAGAACGTTTCTGGAGGCTCAGCAGTCTCTGTCAAAGACTGTCCTTTGGTTGTCACACAGGTCAGAAGGCCTAGCATTGAAGGGGGTGCTGTGCTCATCACACTATTAGTTAATGTGCTCCTCTGCAGCAGGTGTGCATGCCATTTGGTCACAGTCTGTGTCAAGGAATTCCCAGGCTTTCTATCAGGAAAGCACCGTTCAGCCAAGCTGCTATGTGGGGCGGGGTGTGTAGCAGCATGGGGCCCCATTTGTAATGTCCTCCACCTGTACAGTGTGGCACGTAGAGCTCAAGTGTTTCCCGATGACACTATGTCACTTCAGACCCTTCCGTACTCAGAACAGAATCATAAATGCACACATTATGCCCTTGCCTTTGCCAGGGTCCACAGCTCCACCCTGTGGGTAACTGGCAACATGTAACTCACGGGGCTGTGCCTGCACTGGAACTCCATAGGCTCGCATTCATTTAACGCGACATTAGCTTCCTCAAAGGCCTCATTCTCCTTTTCCGAGTAGTCTCCGTAAGGTCCCTTCTTGACTAAGTGCTATGGGGACTAAAGATTTGGGCCAAACAGGGAACGAAGGGACGCTGAGCTCCAGAAGGCCTTGGAAGGTCGCAGCTGCTTTGTTGTGGTGGGACGTGGGTGGGCCCGCACCTTACCTAAGATGGCAGATGGAATGACTTTAGTTTTACCCGACCAGATGACACCAACTGCTTGACTGACAAGCCTGGATCCTGATTGTGTCGGGATTCACCCCATCCTCTGTTCACTAAGTGAGGCAGCAAGACAGGAGCTGTCATTTATAAGCTGATGAAAGACTCAGACATTACCGTGCTAACACCAATGTCGTAGAAAATGTATATCCCCTTTGCGTCAGCCCAGCGACTGAGGCTGGAGGTCGCTAGGCCATGAGAGTCAGGCTGTGTAACTATCTCTGGAGAGAGAGACAGTAAAACTCCATTGTTCTTTTTAGGTCAGTGCAAATTGATCTTGACTCTGGGGCAATAGGAATGCTGAAGAAGGTAGTGGCTAAATCGATAACAAAATTCTATGCAGGCAACACCTCTCCTATTCTCAACAGACGGGAGGCGACCTCAGGAACAGCGGCATTCACTCAGGAGACCACAGTATGTGACTCCCAGTGACCTGCTATCATTCTCCATGGCCCAGCCGGCGTCGGCATGGGCCGTACAGGTCTGCTGTAGGAGCTGTGCAGTGGCCGCCTAATGCCTCCCTGGGCTAACTCCCTAACCGTCTCCACGATTGGATCCTCTTCCCCTCCCCAGAGCGGGTGGTGCTCCAGCCGTGGGACTCCCCCACAGGTCGGCAGCTCTACCGGCATCTGCTTTGCCTTCTGCTTGGTCACATGCATGAGCACTCTAACTCTCGGCTGAATTCCCTGGCAGTTGTTTGAAGGGTCATGCCTGAAGAGACTTCCATTTCCGTGTGTTCTGGTTGGGAGCTATGTATACTAACCAGGCTCTGGGCGGCACTCCCCCAGCTCGTATCACTAGTTCAGCCTGCCTGACTTCCATGGCCCTTCCGTATGCACCTACAGCTGCTACAGGCCCTGAGAACTGGTAGGTGTGCTGCCAGCACGTCTGCCATCTGGCCACCCTGACTGGCTGCGTGGCTGTCTCTCTTTGGTGCCATTTTTGTCATCCCAGCAGAGTGAATCCCTCACTGACTCAGTTTCTTCATTTCTCCAAAGTCAGCAGCCACCTGGGGCACATGAGATGCTGGCTGCCCCCCCCAGGGGGTTTGAAACGGAAATCAGTGCCGCGTGCCACTCGTTAGGCACTGAATACATAATCGCTGCTTTTATCTTTGCAGTAAACAATTCATTGTTGGGACTTCAACAATTCTCAGCATAATTAGTGAGCTTCATCCCAACTTGCAGAGGGTTTGCTGCAGCTCCTCCAAACTCTGCCATTGAGAAGGAGCTGTGGGGGCATCTTCCTCATTGGACCAGGACCCCATGGAGGCTGCAGCCACTTACCATCAAGGTGCCATCATCGGGCCGGATGGTTTGTGATGGGTTCCATTCTACTCACTTTGAGTCCAGAGGATATAATACTCTCCACGCCCGTCCCATGGAGAAGCCGCCCTGTGATCTGTTCTCTCCCCTTCTGTCGGAATGCAATTCTAAGCTCCACCGACTCCACAGTGGTGAAATCCCGCATTGTGGTATGCTGCCTTCCTTCTCTTAGGTGGGCGTAAGTCCTGGGGGGCTAACTTCTGCTGGCACAGTTGGCCCACTTTTATCTTGGTAGTGAATACCAGTTAGCATTTGGCTACAGTCTGTGTCTTGGCCTTCCATGGCTTTTGTGTCCAGCGGCCATCCCTTAGCAGCCTGCTGTAGGGTACTGGATGTGGAGTGGCATAGGACCCTCTTTGTCACATCCTCCACTTGTAAGGCATGACACGTACCTCAGCTGTTACTCCCTGACAGTGTATCTCACCTCCGCTTCCTTCTGTATTTGGGACCAGGTCTTAGGGACACACATTTATGTCCCTGCCTTTGCCCCCGTTCCCACCTAAACCCCTCAGGGTAACTGACTGCATCCAACTCACAGGGCTGTCTGTGTGCTAGAGCTCCCAGGCCTTTATTCATTTCACTGTGACTTTAGCTTGTTCACAGGCCTCAACCTCCCTTTTGGAACAGTCCCAGCGGGGCACCTCCTAGACTAAGTGCTATGGGGGCCTAAGGAGTTGAGCCAAATGGGGAATGAAGATTGCACTTGTCCAGAAGGCCTTGGAAGGTTTGCAAGTGTTTGGTGTGGTGGGACCTGAGTGGGCCTGTGTCTAATCTTCTCTGTAATGAAATATGATGACACCAAGCCTGGACCCTGGACTTTGTCTGCATTGACCCCCATCCTCTGTTCACCAAGAGAGACAGCAAAGCAGGGGCTGCCGGGCAAGAACCTTTGTGGACTCATCCTAATCTTCATCTCCGTCGTGTGGGAGCTCTGCATCAGGCACCAAGACTTCACGTCCCAGGATGATGTAGTCATCGCAGCCCTAAGTATTGGTGCGGCAGTCAGGAACCCTTTAAACATCCTACCAAACAGTGGTCTCCTGCTTGCTATCCTCTTTCCACAGGTGGCATCTCGTTATAGTCACAGCCGTCCCTGTGGCCCTGTGCAGTGAGCGCTCCCTTGCTGGTTGCTCAGAGCGCAGTGAGGAGTGGCCAACAGCTGCGGCTGCGACAGCTCAGGCGTTTGACGGCCACTTTGTCACATTGTCACATCTACCTCACGCAGCAGCTCCTCCAGAACCTTGGGCACTTGCATCCCTGTACACATGCGTGGGCCCCTCCACCAAGGATAGCAGCTGTTGAGTCCACAGGTATGTGCACAGCCCGCTCAGGCATCCCCACGGGTCTCACCTGCCTGACGCCATTGTCTAAGCACTTGTGGCATTTTCTTTGGCCTTGCTCTGGGCCTACCAGTTCTCAATGCTACACCCCTATTGACTGTGGTAGACGTGGTACCATGTCCTGGAGGCTAAAGAGGAGGTCTGGAACCCATGAACAAGACCTGGGTGTATTGAGGACTTCTGTACGATGTGGACCAGGAAGAGGGGGTTGGACAGGAAAACCATTTCTAAAACGTGCGTAGTGTGCTGATGATTTTCATGTAGCACCCTCCACACAGCAACCTCCAGATTTAACAAAGAGCCTCAATCACGGTACATCCTGTGTTCCAAGGGATAGATCAGGGCTTCAGATGTCCTTCATCAATAAGGAATAAATGTCTGTGTTGACAACTCCTGGATTTCTTAGCTCAGAACTCTGAACATATGTTCTTCTTAAACTATAGGGTTGTTCTCAGGGTGTGCTGAAATTATCGTGGTCAGGTGTTTCTGGCATACAAAGAGCTGAACACACATCTCATAAAACAATGTACAAAAACTGTCCATCAATACTTTGTATTAGGAATACTTATATTTAAACAACCGTGAAATAATGCTACTCATTTACTGTATATTACGACCGCTGCACAGCAAAGCGCTGGTGAGTGCTGACAATGCTCCAGAAAAGAAAGTCTTATTCACGGTTGTTGGGAACATAAAATGGCACTTTCTTTTTGGAAAATATTTTCATTATTTCTTTGGAGTTAAATATGGTGACTGAACAGATGGCTATAAGATACTTTATTCAACTAACTTTAAACTTCCAACAGATACCTTCATGGAAATGATAGGATGAACTTTCTTCAGTAGAGCTTTTCTCCCTCCATGAATTTTGCTTATAGGGCGATAATTATATAAAAAATTCTCATTTCGGATAGGGCCGGGCACAGTGGCTCATGCCTGTAATCCCAGAACATTGGGAGGGCAAGGTTGGGAATCACTTGAGGTCAGGAGTTCAAGACCAGCCTAGTTAACATGGTGAAACCCCATCTCTACTAAAAACACAAAAATTTGCTGGGTGGGGTGGTGGACACCTGTAATCTCAGCTACTCAGGACACTGAGGCAGGAGAATTGCTTGAACCTGGGAGACAGAGATTATGGTGAGCTGAGATTGAACCATTACACTCCAGCCTAGGTGGCACGGTGAGACGCCATCTCAAAAAAAAAAAAAAAAAAAAGCAAACAAACTGAAGGAACAGAATTTCCGTATAATTAGAGTACATACTCCTATTGTTACTTTTTTCTCAATTTATTAATGACATACTATATATAACATTAAAAATAATAGTGTCTTTCATTTCTCAGCCCCAGCACAGCTGCCTTCCCTCACGGTCTCTGACACTCTCAGGTGTGGGTTTTCACACTGTCTCGGACAGTAATACACGGCCACATCCTCAGGTCTCAGGCTGCTCAGCTCCATGTAGGCTGTGCTCGTGGGCATGTCCCTGGTCATGGCGACTCTGCCCTGGACTGTCTGTGCATAGCTCGTGCCACCAGTGTCAGTGTTGATCACTCCCATCCACTCAAGCCCTAGTCCAGGGGCCTGTTGCACCCAGTCCATGTCACAGTCGATGGAGGTGTATCCAGAAGCCTTGCAGGGGACCGTCACGGAGGCCCCAGGCTTCACCTGGGTGTTGGCGTCCAGCACTATCTGTTAAGACCCATCACAGAGGTGTATGGCACCTGCATAACTGACCTCCAATACTCAGACACCAGCCCCCTGAGCAAAAAATGGGCATTTCCTGAAAATCATTATGGGATCAACTAGCACAGTGTGTACACAGACACACACAAATATAAAAACATACTAACTGATTAATAATGCTAGTAGAATGTGGTACATATATACTGTGGAATACTATGCAGCCATAAAAATGAGATCACGTCTTTTGCAAGAACATGGATGGAGCTGAAGGCTATTATCCTTAGCAGACTGAGGAACAGAAAACCAATTATCACTTGTTCTCACTTATAAGTGGTAGCTAAATGATAAGAACTTATGAATATAAAGAAGGAAACAACAGACACTGGGGCCTCCATGAGGGTGGGGAGTAGGACGAGGGAGAGGAGCAGAAAAGATAACTGGTACTGGGCTGAATACCTGGGTGATGAAATCATCTCTACCATAAACACCTGTCATGAGCTTACCTATGTAACAAATCATCACATATACCGCCGAACCGAAAATAAAAGTTAAAAAGAAGCTTGATTAGCAATGTTAACTTCAGAAAAGTTAGATTAAAAAAAGACTTCAAGGCCTCAAGAGGGATATTATACAGGACAAAGGGAACAGTTTTCCAAAAGACATAAAAAAGACTTACAGGTAGATCTGGAAACGTAAATGGACTAACACGTAATTGATTCAGAATTCAACACTCATTGTGAGTAACAGAAAGACAATGATAAGTAAAGATGTAAATGACCTGAGTACCGCAGTCAACCTGCTAGGCTAATAATCATTCATAAAATATTCATCTTGAAGACAGCAGTACACAAACTGTGATTAACAAGAAGAGCTTAATGAACATGGCGATTGAATTCAGTGTACTACTTTGGGTTGACCCCGATACAAACAAAGCAAGCAAGTGCAATAAGACTCTTTCTCAAAAAAGTAAAGAAAAGAAAAAAAAGAAACAGAAAACAAAAAGAAAATTATTGGAAAATTGGTAAAATTCAAATAAGGTATGAGTTGAAAAAATAGAACATGAAAGGGTGTTGAATTTTACTGAAATCATTTTCTGCCTCTTTTGAGATGATTATACTGTTTTTGCTTTTATTTCTGTTTATTTGATAAACCACATTTATTGATCTGTGTATGTTAAAAGAAATTTGCATTCCAGAGATACAGCTTGCTTGATCATGGTGCGTTAGCTTTTTGATGTGCTGCTTGATTGAGTTTGCTATCATTTTGATGAGAATTTGCATCTATGTTCATCAAGAATATGGCCTGGAATTTTTCCTTTTTTGTGTGTCTTTACCAGCTTTTGGTATCAAGATCATGCTAGACTCAGAGAATAAGTTAGGGAGGAATCCCTTGTCCTCAAAATTTTGAAATGGCTTCAGTTTAAATGGTACCAGATCTTTGTTATACAACTGGTAGAATTTAGCTGTAAATCTGTCTGCTACTAAACTTTTTCGGGTTGGTGGACTTTTTATTACTAATTCAATTTCAGAACTTGTTATTGGTCTGTCAGGAAGTCAGTTTCTTCCTCATTCAATTTTGGGAGATTGTATGTTTCCAGAAATTTATCCATTTCTTCTAGAATTTCTATCTTGTGTGCATAGAGGTGTTTATAGTAATTTCTAAAAGCTTTTTAAATTTCTATGCAGATGGCAATAATGTCCCTTTTGTCATTTCTGATTGTGTGTATTTGAATCTTTTTGGTTTCTTTATTAGCTTAGCTATTGGCCTGTCTTATCTTTTCTTTCAAAGAGTCGACCCCTGGATTTGTTAATCTTTTGTATATTTTATTGCATCTCAATTTCTTTCCGTTTAGTTCAGATTTTGATTATTCCTTGCCTTTTTCTAGCTTTGGGGTTGGTTTTCTCCCGTTTCTTTCATTCCTCTATGTGTGATGTTAGGTTACTACTTTGAGATATCCCTGGCTTTTTGATGTGGGTGCTTAGCACTGTAAACTTCCCTCGTAACATTGCTTTAGGTGTGTCCCAGAGACTCTGGTATGTTGTACCTTTGTTCTCATTAGTTTCTTTTTCTTTTTTATTGTTTTTAAGTCACACAGTTTTTTTAAAAAAAATTATTTTTAAAAATTGCACTTTAGGTTCTGGGGTACATGTGCAGATCATGCAGGATTGTTGCATAGGTACCTACATGGCAATGTGGTTTGCTGCCTCCATCCCCCATCACCTACGTCTGGCATTTCTCCCCATGTCATCCCTCCCCGACCTCCCCACCCCCCTGCAGTCCCTCCCTTGGCCCCCAACAAAAGACCCCAGTGTCTGATGCTCCCCTCCCTGTGTCCATGTGTTCTCCTTGTTCAACACCCGCCTATGAGTGAGAACATGCGGTGTCTGATTTTCTGTTCTTGTGTCAGTTTGCTGAGAATGATGTTTCCAGATTCATCCATGTCCCTACGTAGGACACGAACTCATCGTTTTTGATGGCTGCATAGTATTCCATGGTGTGTATGTGCCACATTTTCTTTGCCCGATCTATCATTGATGGACATTTGGGTTGGTTCTAGGTCTTTGCTATTGTAAACAGTGCTGCAATGAGCATGCGTGCACATGTGTCTTTATAATAGAAGGATTTATAATCCTCTGGGTATATACTCAGTAATGGGATTGCTGGGTCGAATGGAATGTCTATTTCCAGGTCCTTGAGGAATCCCCACACTGTCTTCCACAGTGGTTGAACTAATTTACACTCCCACCAACAGTGTAAAAGTGTTCCTATTTCTCCACATCCTCTGCAGCATCTGTTGTCTCCAGATTTTTTAATGATCGCCATTCTAACTGGCGTGAGATGGTATCTCAATGTGGTTTTGATTTGCATTTCTCTAATGACCAGTGATGGTGAGCATGTTTTCTTATGTTTGTTGGCTTCATAAATGTCTTTTTTTTGAAAAGTGTCTGTTGATGTCCTTCGCCCACTTTTGAATGTTTTTTTTTTTTTTTCCTTTCTCGTAAATCTGTTATTTTCTTTGCAGATTCTGGATATTAGCCCTTCGTCAGATGGGTAGATTGCAAAATTTTTTCCCATTCTATTGATTGTCGATTCACTCTAATGACTGTTTCTTTTGCTGTGCAGGAGCTCTGGAGTTTAATTAGATCCCATTTGTCTATTTTGGCTTTTGTTGCCAATGCTTTTGGTGTTTTAGTCATGAAGTCCTTGCCTACACCTATGTCCTGAATGGTTTTGCCTAGATTTTCTTCTACGGCTTTTATGGTGTTAGGTCTTATGTTTAAGTCTTTAATCCATCTGGAGTTAATTTTAGTGTAAGGTGTCAGGAAGGGGTCCAGTTTCTGCTTTCTGCACATGACCAGCCAGTTTACCTAACACCATTTATTAAACAGGGACTCCTTTCCCCATTGCTTGTTTTTCTCAGGTTTGTCAAAGATCGGATGGTTGTAGATGTGTGGTGTTGCCTCCGAGGCCTCTGTTCTGTTCCATTGGTCTATATCTCTGTTTTGGTGCCAGTACCATGCTGTTTTGATTACCGTGGACTTGTAGTATAGTTTGAAGTCAGGCAGTGTGATGCTTCTGGCTTTGTTCTTTTCGCTTAGGATTGTTTTGGCTATGCGGGCTCTCTTTTGGTTCCATATGAAGTTTGAAGTGGTTTTTTCCAGTTCTGTGAAGAAGCTTGATGGAGATTAGCATTGAATCTATAAATTACTTTGGGCAGTATGGCCATTTTCACAATGTTGATTCTTCCCAACCATGAGCATGGAATGTTTTTCCATCTGTTTGTGTCCTCTCTTATTTCACTGAGCAGTGGTTTGTAGTTCTACTTGAAGAAGTCCGTTACATCCTTTATTAGTTGTATTCGTAGGTATTTTATTCTCTTTGTAGTAATTGTGAATGGGAGTTCACTTTTGATTTGGCTCTCTGTCTGTTATTGGTGTATAGGAATGCTTGTGATTTCTGCACATTGATTTTGTATCCTAAGACTTTACTAAAGTTGCTTATCAGTTTCAGGAGATTTTGGGCTTTATCATTTTTTATTGCATCTATTTTATTCCTCTTCTTTCCTTTTTTATTAGTCTGGCTAGCAGTCTGTTTTGTTGACGTTTTTAAAAAATAGCTCCTGGATTTATTGATTTTTGAGGGAGTTTTTTTGTG
Source organism: Plecturocebus donacophilus (assembly GCA_004027715.1). Taxonomy (NCBI): domain Eukaryota; kingdom Metazoa; phylum Chordata; class Mammalia; order Primates; family Pitheciidae; genus Plecturocebus; species Plecturocebus donacophilus. The sequence goes on along the minus strand of PVKP010052410.1, from coordinate 1,706 downwards.
TGTCTCTATCTCATTCAGTTCTGTTATGATCTTAGTTATTTCTTGTCTTCTGCTTGCTTTTGAATTTGTTTGATCTTGCTCCTCTAGTTTTTAAAATTGTGATGATAGAGTGTTGATTTTAGATCTTTCCTCGTTTCTCATGTGGGCCTTTAGTGCTATAAATTTCCCTCTAGATACTGCTTTAAATGTGTCCCAGAGATTCTGGTACATTGTGTCTTTGTTCGCATTAGTTTTGAAGAACATCTTGATGTCTGCCTTTACTTTATTATTTCTTCAGTAGTCATTCAGAAGCAGGTTGTTCAGTTCCATGTAGTTGTGAGGTTTTGGGTTAGTTTCTTAATCCTGAGTTTTAATTTGATTCCACTGTGGTCTGAGAGACTGTTTGTTACGAAAAAAATATTTAAATCTAAGTTTACACACAGTCACACACACATTATATGTATATGCATATACACATATTCACACAGACATACATGTATCTATGTATGGAGAAAACCAAGGAGAGATTTGGAGGACTTCTTCTGGGGTCATTACAAACATCCGACATTGTTCAAGTGAGCCTGTGTTTGTGTGGTTTAGTCTGTGGTGCAATCCAAACCTTAGTGCGTTGTTGAAAATAATATAATTTTCAATCTGCAAGTGGTAGAACTCAACATCTGCGCCTGGTCAGGAAACGGAGAAAGCTCAGCCCATACAGCTGACATCTGAGAATGGCGTGGTACTTACAGCTGTGTCCCTTTGGTCTTTGAGACCGACTCCTCTCAATTAGCATAATAGCTGGAGTTCACCTGTAATGGTTTGTGTATCGGTCGTTTGTTAGTTTTTATGCTGATAGTATTCAATTTATAGATGTTTTCTACTTTCTTTACTCATTCGAATTTTGATACATTCATGTTATTTTTTAATTTCTAAGACACACACACACAGAGTTGAATATTTGCACAGAGATTTTGTGTGAATATAAAATTGTATTTCTCTGAAGCAAATATTCAGGAGTGGGATTTTTAGGTCATGTGTTAAGGGCATAATTAATTTTATAAGAAACTAAAAATTATTTTCCTGACTAGTTGTTTCATTTTGCACTCCCATTAGCAATATTTTAGACTTTAGGAACCTGGTATGCTCATCAGCATTGGCATTATACATCTTTCTTCTTAATTTCAGCCATTCTATAAAGTGTGTAGTGGTATCTTATTGTGGTCTTGATTTGAATTTCTCTAATGAAAAATCCTGTTGAGATCCTGTTTATCTGCCTATGTGCAATCTGTACATCTTCTTTGATAGAATGTTTACACAAACCTTAGCCTATTTATCCATGGGTTGTTTTTTTTTTTCACTGTTGAGTTTGAGGTTTTTATAATTACACAGGTGGTTATATGATTTGCAGATCTTCTCATATAAAACTTGACATTCATTTTCATATAATTACTTGGGTAGAAAAGGTTTTTAAATTACATGAAGTTAAACTGATATTAATTTCATTTATTGATCATAATTTAAAATTTAATTTTCAAGATTTTTGGTCAGCTGTTAGTAATTTTGTATTTTCAATTGTAATTGCTTTATCTTTATTTGTAGAAATTTTTTTTTTTTTTTAGAAAAAGAGAGAAAATGAGAAAGAAAGAAACAGCAAAAGAAAGAAAAAAAAGAAAAAAAGGAAGAGATTTTAGAAAAAGAGAGAAAAGGAGAAAGAAAGAAACAGCAAA
>PVKP010052409.1:0-12461 GCA_004027715.1 Plecturocebus donacophilus | reverse complement strand
GGAGCTGCGATCCCCTGTAGGAGGAGAGGCTTTCTGATTTCGGGTGTTCTCTGCCTTTTTGCACTGGTTTCTTCCCATTTTTGTGGATTTATCCACCTGTCGTCTTTGTAATTGCCGACTTTCAGATTGGGTCTCTGAGTGGATGTCTGGCTTGTTAGTTATGAAGTTTTTTCTGTTTCTTAGTTTTCCTTCGGGGGGCGCTCCTTCCCCACAGAGCTGGACCTTCCCAGGTTCAGCTGTGCTCGCTCTCTTCTCAGCGCTTCCAATTGCTGTTCTCCTTGTGGGGATGGGACCAGTGGAGCTTTTGGGCACCCAGTCCCGTACACTCCGCACTGAGAAGTGCCGTGCCGGCCAAAAGAATCGCGCTGGCGACCTGGATGTCTCTTTTGCCGGGAATCTCCCAGTCTGTGGGCATCAAAAATTCGTCTGCAATTGCAGCATCCACTCGCTCTCTGCGCTTTCACTGGGAGCTACAATCCTGAGCTGCTGCTACTTGGCCATTTTGGATCTCTCTCCGCCCGGTGATGAAATTTTTTTCTGTTTCTTAGTTTTCCTTTGGCGGACGCCTGTTCCCCACAGAACCGGACCTTCCCAGGTTCGCTGTGCTTGCTGTGAAACTCTCAGTCCTCAGCGCTTCCAATTGCCATTTTCCTTGTGGGGATGGGACCAGCCGAGCCCCACACCGGGAAGCGCCACACTGGGGCGCCGGCAAAACAGCTGCGCTGGCCAAAAGAGTCGCGCTGGCGACCCGTGTGTCTCCTCTGCCTGGAATCTCCCGGTCTGTGGGCAACAAAAATTCATCGGAAAGTGCAGCATCCACTCGTTCTCTGTGCTTTCATTGGGAGCTACATTCCTGAGCTGTTGTTAATCGGCCATCTTGGATCTCTCCCCCTCGAAGATTTAGCTTTTAATGAGCTGACTGGCATCTTTTCTGCTTACAAGATTATTCTCACTTGACTGAGAAGATAGTGATAGCAAAAGCTCCTTCCTTCCAGAGGCTTTTAAAAATACTTATTAGGAAGAATGTATCACATAAGGCATTTGACAAATGAAACCACAGCCATAACCACTGGCAAAAATAGAAACAGACATTTCTTTAACTGCTCTGCACTTGGTACATTCTGTTTTTCCTTCTAAGGAAGTATCTCCTCTCCCTTCACTTCACAGACTAAAATTTTCTAAATTCCTAGTCTCAACAAGATAAACTGTATTTTGAAATCATTGTTTTCCCAGAATACCCGGAGTGTTACTATGACTCCAGAAGATGCCTCCAACCAAGACTAATAATCTGACATGTAAGAAACCTTCAGATAAGGTATTGGGAACTTCGATAAAATTGTAGCTGGGCTGTGATTAAAGAACTGTCACAATATCAACAAATCTTACATAAAATCTGCTGATCCAACAGGTCCTCAGAGATCCTGTGTGGAAGCCTATAAAAAGGAACATTCTGAATATATTCTATGGAAAATAATAACAACAACCATAATAGCTATAATGGCTGCTTTTAAAAGGCTCTTGCTATATTTCAGGCAATGGCTTTAGTACCTACATGGGTTATTTTGTATAATATTTATCACAACCATATGAGAAGGATGTTATCCACAATAAAGAAATAAAATCTGTAAACTCTATCTTATTCAAGAAAGTTAGGTACAGAGATTCTAAGTTACTTGCCCAGTGTTACATAATTTTGAAGCTATGAGGCCAGAATTCAGTTCCAGGCCATTTTACACCAGATCTACTGATTTAGCCCACTCAATGATTGTACCACCACTGACCTAAAGCTACCTCCCCCTGCCCAAATAGGTTCTTTTATGAAAGTAATTATAAAATTCAGGGCTAATGAAGTATTGGGTAAAGAGAGAGGGTGGGAAGAATGCAGTATTTGAGACTATGCTTACAATGCTTAAGATCACAATTTCATGGCTACTTAGAGTTTGTCTTAAACTTTCCTCCCTGTTATTCCATTGAATACACTTGAGAGAACACTCTACTCCCTACATCCCAGGACATGTAGATCTGTTCGTGGTTCTGAAAGACACACTGGCGGGTGCCACCAGTGACATGAATGGCATTCATATTGTTGAAAACTGCCCACTAGTAAACATGTACAATTGAATTTGTACATTCATTACTTATAAGGTTGGAGAAACTGATGTGCTGAACAATCTAACAATAACTTGGATAGATGCCATAGAAAGATGACAGAATATTCTTTTTATATGCACAATACTGAAATGCACAAAACAAAACCAGAATAGGACACATTATGAGTGAGAACTTTATCTTGAAATTTTAATCAGAATATGCAGAAAAGAAATCCAGGATTAGACTTGGAAAAAGAGAAAATAATGTATATTTCAATTAACTATCTTTATAGATTCCCAGCACATACACTATCTTTTTAAATTTGAATATATATTTAACTACCCATTTACCTTTATTTTTTGTTTGTTTTATTCTTTCATCTCATATCTTCTATGTGGGATATCTTTTTGTGCCTGCAGTACATTCTTTAGAACTTCTGGCACTTTACTAGTTGTGTTTGTGTTAAACTGCCTTTGTCTGCAAAAATCCATTGAGATTTAAATATTACTATTTTATTTTCATGCTTAAGTGTAATGTATTGGTCTTTGCAAATTTCTTTGAAGATTATTTATAATTTCTTATTCACTGAACATATTTAACAGTTTGTTCTTTAATCATAGGCAGTTTAGCAATTTTACATCCTATATGATTATTCTGATTTCTCAGTCATATGATTGTATGATTCTGCTGTCTGTTGTACATACTTGTTCTTTCATGGTGTTTTGTCTTATGAACATAATTTTCTGTTGTTGTTTTTAACTGTTAAGTACTCCTTTTGCTGATGTAATGATTTTTTGGAATTTTCAGAATGCCAATGACAGTACAAATCTTTCAGAAGTTTTGCTTGATTTTCCCAGGTTCCTTAGAGTCTGCACTACTTTAAAATAAATTCATAGCTTGATGATTTTCAGAACATCCAGGTAGGGTGAACTTGTGCTGCAAATCCACTTGTCTTTAATCTTGGGAGGAAGGTTTTTGCCTCATTTCACTCAGCAACAAGATGATTATCTGGGTAGACCTTCAAGTATGGGACTTTTTCTTATACTGAGGAACCAGTTTTAGGGATCCTGGTTAAATGGAACAGAATACACTATTAAATTTTCCACTTTGAGTGCTACCTGAACTTTGTCTTCTCTTTCAAATACCTTAGGAGGCCATGAAAACTAAAGTTTAATTATCCTACATTAAGTAAATGAGAACTACAAAAAAGTAAATACAGAGTTTCTTGATTTGGGATTTGACAATTTTTATTGAAGTGTCAGCCTCTCAATTCTTCTACATTATGTTTTATTTCTTCACCATCCATTTCTGTTAGCATGAGGGTAGGTATGTTTACCTAAGTGTACCCTATGAGTGGTTCACATCTCTTCCCCAAAGCTCCTTATCACAGACCTTCCCATCTTATTACTTTGACATCAGTAAATATCTAAGCAAACTCTTAGCTACTGCCTATGCATTGATTAGGACCCAAGAATAAGACATTTCTCCTTCTGGTAAACTGGACTTCCAGATGGTCTAATTGAACATCTTCTCACTGGAAGTATTTTTATTTCCATTACTCTTGATGACGATTTCTGAAAGGGACTCTAATGTCATGATGGTTGACTCTGGGATATCCAAGCATATTCAATTTTTTTCCTCTACAGTTAATCATTCTTAGGGAACTCCTCAAGACCTCAGTAATGAGACCAGGGAGAGTGGGTTCTCCAGCAGTAATAAGAATACTAGAAGTATCATACAAATATCAGTCAACTTACCTGGCCAAATAGGACCTGCTGAAGTCTGATGCTGTATATACCACTTGCCCTTGCAGAGTGAGAGCTGTTGAGCATGATTGACCATATAAAACTGAGGTCATAATGGGCATCTCAAGTCACTTGGTCATTTTCTGTATCATGATCATAGCATTTGGAATCTACCAGGGCCCAGTAGTAAGCCAGAAGCTATTACTTAAATGAGAAAAAGAATGGAACTTTTTCCCCAAACCCTGAAACTTGGGTAATGAGCCCTATGATTGCCTCACACACACATACACACATAACACACATACAAACATACACATGTGGCTGGGGGCAGTGGCTCACACCTGTAACCCCATCATTATAGGAGGCTGAGGCTGGTGGATCAGTAGGTCAGGAGATTGAGACCATCCTGGCCAACATGGTGAAACCTTGTCTCTACAATACAAAAAATTAGTGAGATGTGGTGTTTCATGCCTGTAGTTCCAGCTAATAGGGAGGCTGAGGCAGAAAAATTGCTTGAACCTGAGAGGCAAAGGTTGCAGTGAGTCAAGATCTTACCACTGCACTCCAGTCTGGTGACAGAGCAAGACTCTATCTAAAAACAAACAAACAAAAAATACATGCACACTCAACAATATCCAAATGGGCATTTAAGGCCAAACGGCAGATACACTTGACTTTTGCCTGGATCAAAATGGCATTTCTATTTATTGTGGAACATATCTGTACTTGTACTAGCTAATAGGATCCTGGATCAGAGAAATCCCCTTGCAGGATAAGAAGTCATAACATTTTATTGGTGAAATCATCTGTCTTGATTAGAGTTTAATAATACCAGTGCAGTTATTTCTCAAAGAACTTGTACTCCCTAAAGTTGGTAGAATTCCTCAAGTTAAAAGGACCAGTGCCTCAATGATGGGAAGACTCATTGCCAATGGCTGCAACCAGCTGTAGTGTTTATTAAAAATACATGTGAGGGCCTGGTTTGGGGAAAGAATCAAGAACAAAAGCAGTGCTTGTTTTCTACTTCACTGAACCACTTCCATGGCCTCCATTCAGCTTTACCTGCAATTCTGGTGACTTGATCCACAGACTGTCAGAAAATTATGAGCTATGGAATGTGCTCTCTCCAATACTAATGAGGCCAATCATGTGTCAGGTGTCCTTTTTTGTCTTTATGCGTTGAATAAAGTCAGTGATTCCCACAGAAACTTGGGGTCACAGACACCAAGCCTAATCTTCTTTCATTATTCATTCCATCTTTTTTTTAAAAAAAAAAAAAAAAGGAAAAGTAAAGAAAAGAAAACCTAGTGTCACTCTCTTGCCCAGGCTGGAGTGCAGTGGTACAAACACAACTAACTGCAGCCTCACCCGCCCTGGGATCATTTGATCCCCCCACCTCAGTCTTCCAAGTAGCTGGGACTACAGCTGTTTGCCACCACATCTGCCTATTTTTTGTGTTTTTTATAAAGATATGGCTTTGCCATGTTGCCCAGGCTTGTCTTAACTCCTGGGCTCAAGGAATCCACCCACCTTGGCCTCCCAAATTGCTGGGATTACAGATACAAGCCACTGCACCAGCACTAACCCTAAATATTTTAGAAATCTAACTTGAGAATTTCTGGTGCCTGGGTCCATATTTGTCTCAGAAGATTGAATTGTGGGCTGCAAACTTCTCTCCCAAAAGTATCTCTCAGGGTAAACTTCTGATTATGGGAACATAAAGAGATAGACCAGCAAGTTTTGCTCCAATAGCACTATGTGATAAGAGCTTTAATGTTAAAAGACTCCTTCTGTATTAGGTAAGGACTGCAAGTTGGTGGCCTTTCTTTGTTACCTATGAGTGCTCTCCAGCCTCCCAGCAGTTAACTGCAGCCCTAATGGCTCAATGAGGGCAGTTTATAGAGTTCAGAGCCCAAATAAGCTAGAAATTTAAATGAGAATTTTGAAAGAGAGCTGCAGAAGAGTTCAGATCAACAATGTGAATTCAATTTATGCTCACATACATCCCTGGCTGAAGACTAAACTCTGCATGGGTGTGGGCCACTTGGGAATATAGCAAAAAGTCAGAAAGAAGCTAGAGTGAGGTTTACCCTCCAAAGAGATAAATGATCCTGGTGAATCTACAAGTCTGCAGTAACATGGACTGAATGCATTTGCCAACTCGCAGAGCTCTGGTAGAAGAAAGCAAACAACTTACAGGCTTGAGAGGTGAAAGGGCAGGGTGTGAGGCTAAATGAACAATTAGAAATTCAAAGAGAATTCCAGAAACAGAGCAAACACAGTAAAGCTGAATCACAAAATCTGAGTATAAATGATTCAAATATTTGGTCAATCTCTAAATTACACAGATGAAGGATACACACCCAGCAACCCCTGCTGAAACTACAGAAGATACTAAGTGGAAATTCTCAAACAGAAAAATAAGAAATGAAAGTATTCTGGATGAGGTCCACAGAAGTTTCGAGATGGAGAATAAAGGACAAGTCAGTGACTTTGAATGGAAATCTCTAGAACTTGCTCAATTCAAAACTACAAAAAAATAGATTGATTGTTCAAGTGTACCCTCAAAAGAAGATAGAGTCACAGGATCAGAAAAAAATTTGAAAAAATAATATTTGAAAAGTTTCCAAATTTGATAGAGAATTTTGGTTCAATATAAGATGTTCAACAAATGAAAGTAAAATAACCACATAGAAAGTTACAAATAGGGTGACCAAGGTTTTCAAAGTTTTATCACAATTTACAAGTGAAATACATAATACATGTTAATCCATTAAAGACTAGTGGAAATGTATCAGTCAGAATAGCAAGTAATTTTTTAATATAAATCAGAGTATCTGTCATCTTGCAGGGTTACCATGCTGCTGTAAGTTAAATCTAAAATAACATTTTAAAAAAATTCTTAAACAACGTGTGTCTCTTTGTATATCTTACTATACACTATGTACAGGTAACATCTAAATAAAATTATACTTTTAATCCTTACAAAAAAGGGGGTAAGGCGATCCAAGATAATCAAATAGACACAACTCCAGCACACAACACCCAGCGAGAGAGACGTAGAAATCCAGAGATCTCCTAGCTCCAATTGAGGTACCAGGTGCATTTCAATGGGTTCGGTCCGATGGTGAGCAAAGGCCACTCAGGGCAGACTGAGGCAGGGAGTGGTGCTGCTTCACCCAGAAAGTGTCTCTGACCAGCGAGTCAGAGTCTCCCCTTCTGGCAGTCTGGTCCAGATACAGCACTTCCCCCAAAGCCTCAGCAACACACAGAACAGAAGATCTTTGCCAGTCAAGTGCCGGGAATTACAAGCATGGAGTTTAATAGTAATCCAGGATGGTGTCCCAGATTGGTGCACAGACCTAAACAGATGCATATGCCCAAAAGGCTGCAGGGAGAGCCTACAGACTGAGCTATCACCCCCTTCCCCCTTCCAGAGAGAGAGGAAGCTGTAAGCAGGAGTAGCTGGGCAGGCCCCTACCCCATGATCAGGAGAGAGAGAAAGCTGAAAGGGGGAGATGGCTGGGTGCAGCTGGGTGGGTCCCTACTTTTCCCCACAAATGCCACAAGCTTGAAGCTCTGACTCTAGTGGGTTGCACAGCCAGTGCCACAGTCTGAGCTGAACCCTGAATGATCCAGTCCAGTGGAAGAAGGGCACAACCCACTACTAGAAGGGTGGCACTTGGCTACCCATTTTAACAAAAAACACAGGAAGCCTACATAACAACGGGACTGCATTCTTGATAACCCAGCAGCACCTACAGGTCAGCAGAAGAGGTGGGCCTAATCTCCCAGCATACACAAAAAAGACACAGGAAACTTTCCTAGTAACCTGAAGGGGGGTCCCTAGAAACCCAGTAGCACCTCCACAGGCAGACGAGAGACCTCATCAAGGAGCTCTCTGACACCACAGCGAGGTAAATCCACAAAGATGAGGAAAAAACAGCACAAAAAAGATGAAACAATCAAAGACCAGAACACCTCTTCTCCTTCAAGGGATCACAACTCCTCAACAACACAGGATCACAACCTAACCAAGGAGTGTGACGAATTGACAGAAACAGGCTTCAGAAGGTGGATAATAACACTTTTCTGAGCTAAAGGAACACATCCTAACTCAATGCAAAGATACCAAAAACCTATAAAAAAGGTTAGACAAAATGATAACTAGAATAACCAGCTTAGAGAAGAACATAAATGACTTGATGGAGTTGAAAAACACAGCACAAGAACTATGTGAAGCAAACACAAGTTTTAATAGCTGAATTGAGCAAGCAGAAGAAAAGATATCAGAGATTGAAGATCAACTCAATGAAATAAAAAGAAAAGGCAAGACAAGAAAAAAAGAGTGAAAAGAAATGAACAAAGCCTCCAAGAAATATGGGATTATGTGAAAAGACCTAATCTACTCTTGATCGGTGTACCTGAATATGATGGGGAGAATGAACCCAAGCTGGAAAACACGCTCCAGGATATTATCCAGGAGAACTTCCCAAGCCTAGCAAGGCAGTCCAAATTTCAAATTCAAGAAATACAGAGAACACCACAAAGATATTCCTCAAGAAGAGCAACCCCAAGGCACATAATCATCAGATTCACCAGGATTGAAATGAAGGAAAAAATGCTAAGAGCAGCCAGAGAGAAAGGTCAGGTCACCCACAGAGGGAAGCCAATCAGACTCACAGCGGATCTCTCAGCAGAAACCTTACAAGCCAGAAGAGGATGAGGGCCAATATTCAACATCCTTAAAGAAAAGAACTTTCATCCCAGAATCTCATATCCAGCCAAACTAAGCTTCATAAGTGAAGGAGAAATAAAATCCTTTACGGACAAGTAATTACTGAGAGATTTTGTTACCATCACACCTGCCCTACAAGAGCTCCTGAAAGAAACACTAAGCACAGAAAGGAACAAGTACCAGTCACTGCAAAAGCAAACCAGTTGGCAAAGATCAAAAATGCAATGAAGAAAATGAGTCAACTAATGAGAAAGAAAACCAGCCAGTAACAAAATGGCAGGATCAAATTCACACATAACAATATTAATGTTGAATGTAAATGGCCTAAACACCCCAATCAAAAGACACAGACTGGCAAACTGGATAAAAAGTCAAAACCCATTGGTGTGCTGTGTTCAGGAAACCCATCTCACAAAGGCACACATAGGCTCAAAATAAATGGATGGAAGAAGATTTAGCAAGCAAATGGAGAAAAAAAAAAAGCAGGGGTTGCAATCCTAGTCTCTGATAAAATGGACTTCAAACCAACAAAGATCAAAAGAGACAAAGAAGGACACTACATAATGATAAAAGGATCAATCCAACAAGAAGAGCTAACTATCCTAAATATATATTCCCCCAACACAGGAGCACCCAGATACATAAAGCAAGTTCTTAGTGACCTAAAATGAGATTTAGATTCCCACACAATAATAGTGGGAGACTTCAACACTCCATTGTCAATATTAGACAGATAAATGAGGCAGAAGATTAGAAGGGATATCCAGGACTTGAATGCAGAGCTGGACCAAGCAGACCTAAATCCACAGAATGCTCCACCCCACATCCACAGAATATACATTTTTCTCAGCACCACATTGCACTTACTCTAAAATTGACCACATTGTTGGAAGCACACCACTCCTCAGCAAATGCAAAAGAACAGAAATCATAACAAATAGTCTATCAGCCCACAGCACAATCAAGTTAGAACTCAGGATCAAAAAACACACTGAAACCCACACAACCACTTGGAAACTGAACAATTTGCTTCTGCGTGTCTACTGGATAAACAATGAAATGAAGCCAGAAATAAAGGTGTTCTTCGAAACCAAGCAGAATGAAGACGCAACTTACCAGAATCTCTGGGACACCTTTAAAGCAGTGTTGAAAGGAAGTTTATAGCAATAAATGCCCACCAGAGAAGAGAGGAAAGATCTAAAATCGACACCCTATCGTCAAAATTGAAAGAGTTAGAGGAGCAAGATTAAAAAAAAAACAAAACTCAAAACCTAGCAGAAGACAAGAAATAACTAAGATCAGAGCAGAACTGAAGGAGATAGAGACACAAAAAACCCTTCAAAAAAGCAATAAATCCAGGAGCTGGTTTTTTGAAAAGATCAACAAAATAGACCACTTGCCAGATTAATAAATAAGAAAAGAGAGAGAAATCAAATAGATGCAATAAAAAATGATAAAAGGGATATCACCACTGATCCCACAGAAATACAAACCACCATGAGAGATTACTACAAACAGCTCTACTCACATATAACGGTAAACCAGGAAGAAATGCATAAATTTGTAGACACTTGTTCTCTACCAAGGCTAAACAAGGAGGAAGTTAAAACCATGAATAGACCAATAACAAGGGCTGCAGTAGAGGCAGCAATCAATAGCCTACCAACCAAAAAAAGTCCAGGTCCAGACAGGTTCACAGCCGAATTCTACCAGACATACAAGGAGGAGCTGGTTCCATTCATTCTGAAACTGTATCAAACAATACAAAAGAAGGGGATCCTCCTTAACTCATTTTATGAGACCAACATCATCCTGATACCAAAACCAGGCAGAGACTTAACTAAAAAAGAAAACTTCAGGCCAATATTCATGATGAACATTGATGCAAAAATCTTCAATAAAATACTGACAAACAGATTGCAACCACACATGAAGAAGCTTATCCATCACCACCCAGTAGGCTTCATCCTGGGGGTGCAAGGCTGGTTCAACATACGGAAGTCCATAAATGTAATACATCATATAAATGGAACCAAAGACAAAAACCACATGATTATCTCAATAGATGCAGAAAAGGCCTTCAATAAAATTCAACAGCACTTCATGATAAAAACTCTCAATAACCTAGATATTGACAGAACGTATCATAAAATGATAAAAGCTATATATGACAAACCTACAGCCAATATCATACTGAACAGGCAAAAGCTGGAAGAATTCCCTTTGAAATCAGGCACTAGACAAGGATGCCCTCTCTCACCACTCCTATTCAACTAGTATTGGAAGTTCTAGCCAGAGCGATAAGGCAAGAAAAAGAAATAAAGGATATTCGTTTAGGAAAGGAGGAAGTCAAACTGTCTCTATTTCACAAGACATGATTGTATATCTAGAAGACCCCATCGTCTCAGCCCAAAACCTTCTCAAACTGACAAGCAACTTCAGCAAAGTCTCAGGATACAAAATCAATGTGCAAAAATCACAAGTATTCCTATATACAAATAACAGGCAGAGAGCCAAATAAAGAGCAAACTCCCATTTACAATTGCTGCAAAGAGAATAAAATACCTAGGAATACAACTAACAAATGACGTAAAGGATTTCTTCAAGGAGAATTACAAACCACTGCTCAAAGAAATGAGAGGACACAAACAGATGGAGAAACAATCCATGCTCATGGTTAGGAGGAATAAATATTGTGAAAATGGCCATACTGCCCAAAGTAATCTATAGATTCAACACTATCCCCATCAAGCTACCAATGACCTTCTTCACAGAACTGGGGAAAAACACTTTAAACTTCATATGGAATCACAAAAGACCCCACATAGCCAAGACAATCCTAAGCAAAAAGAACAAAGCCAGAGGCATCACACTGCCAGATGTCAAACTATACTACAAGCCTACAGTAATCAAAACAGTGTGGTACAGGTACCAAAACAGAGACATAGACCAATGGAACAGAACAGAGACCCCAGAAGAAACACCACACATCTACAACCATCTGGTCTTTGACAAACATGGCAAAAACAAGCAATGGGGAAAGGGCTCCATGTTTAATATATGGTGTTGGGGAAACTAGCAAGCAAGGTGCAGAATGCAGAAACTGGACCCCTACCTGTCACCTTACACTAAAATTAACTCCAGATGGATTAAAGATTTAAACATAAAACCTAACACCATAAAATCACTAGAAGAAAACATAGGCAGAACCATCCAGGACATAGGCATAGGCAAGGACTTCATGACTAAAACACCAAAAGCAATGGCAATAAAAGCCAGGATAGCCAAATGAGATCTAATTAAAATTAAGAACTTGTGTACAGCAAAAGAAATCATCATTAGAGTGAATCAGCAACCAACAGGATGGGAAAAATTTTTGCAATCTACCCATCTGACAAAGAGCTAATATCCAGAATCTACAAAGAACTAAAACAGATATACAAGAAAAAAACAACCCCATTCAGAAGTGGGTGAAGGATATGAACAGATACTTTTCAAAAGAGGACATACATGAGGCCAACAAACATATGAAAAAAATGCTCATCATCAGTGGTCATTAGAGAAATGCAAATCAAAACCACACTGAGATATCATCTCACACCAGTTAGAATGGCGATCATTAAAAAATCTGGAGACAACAGATGCTGGAGAGGATTTGGAGAAATAGGAACACTCTTACATAGTTGGTAGGAGTGTGAATTAGTTCAACCATTGTGGAAGAAGGTGTAGTGATTTCTCAAAGATCTAGAAATAGAAATTCCATTTGACCCAGCAATCCCATTACTGGGTATATACCCAAAGAACTATAAATCATTCTACTATAAAGACACATGCACATGTATGTTCATTGCAGCCCTGTGTACAGTAGCAAAGACCTGGAACCAACC
>PVKP010052408.1:0-12466 GCA_004027715.1 Plecturocebus donacophilus | reverse complement strand
CGCTAGTTCCCCGACACAGCTGACATCAGGCATCTTGTGAGTCACCAGCCCCTGGCAAATAGAAACCAGATCCATTTAGTGTGGTTTTGCGACTAACCTGTTGCCTTGGGACAGGTAATTTCATCCCGCTGGGCCTCCACTAATTTCCTATAAAATAAAGACATTGGGTTTTATTTTGAGGACACGTCTAGCCTTAAAATTCTTCAGCCTTTAAGGCCTCAGGCTCCTAGGAGGAGTAACCATACTCATGGGCATCTGTGAATCTTGCGGAAACACCACTGATGTAAAAGCTATTCTCTAGTGACCTCAGCTAACTAATGTATTTCAGAAACTGAATTCACAAGAAGTCTCCCATCTCCCTACTAGAGAGTGTAACCGTGGTTCTCTCAGAGCTTAGACCTGGGTTTAAATGCTGTTCTACCAGTTGCCAGTGCGGAGTTTGCTAAAATTTAATAATTTTACTTTTTTTTGTTGTTGAGACAGTCTCACTCTGTTGTCCAAGCTGGAGTGCAACAGCACAATCTTGTCTAACTGCAACCTCCATCTCTTGGGTGCAAGCGATTCAAGTGTCTCAGCCTCCCAAATAGCTGGGATTACAGGTATCCGCCACCATGCCCAGCTAATTTTTGCATTTTTAGTAGAGATGGGGTTTCACCATGTTGGCCAGGATAGTCTCAATCTCCTGACCTTGTGATCTGCCCACCTCGGCCTCCCAAAATGCTGGGATTACAGGCGTGAGCCACCATGCCCAGCTAAAGATCTTTTATCTGCACTTAACTTACGGACACCTTCCTTGTTTTTTTTTTTTTTTTTTTTTTTTTTTTTTTTTTTTTTTACTTAAAATGGAGGGTGTTTTAGAGTAGGTAGTAGTTTTACCAAAAGGCAGATGATCTATGACTACTAGAAAAGGAGCACTGTCATGTGTGGATTTTCCTGATGTTTCTCATGATAAGAGTAATCCTTGGTTTATTATAGAATATTTGGGGAAAGGATGACAAAAATAAAGGATCAGGAAGAAAAAGGAAAAGCCATAAATAATCTTGCTTAGTGTTAATTACCATCTGCATTTTAGGGCATTTATAAAATAGCCTTAAAACCATCAACTATTTATTTTTCTGTCTCCTGCCCTCCTCTGACCCCGTACACATACACACACTCCATATGAACGTTTTGCTCTTGGAAATTCATATCTCTACAGTGGTTCATAAAGGCCTGGTCTTATTTTGTTGGAACAGCCTGACCTTGGCATCTATATGTAGCTACCTCCTTCCTCTGCTATCTTGGTTTCCCCCTGCAGCGTGTCATGGGATTAGCCGTAGCAGCAACCAGCCAGTCTTGTGGAACTGAGGCTAAGGCTTGACACTCCCCACCCACCCAGGAAGCGGAGGGCTGCCTTAGGTTTGATGCCTGAGGTCTCCCCTGCTCATTCAACGCAGGGTGTCTCTCTGGCTTCCGCACCTCACGACGTCCTCTGTCTGCCTTCCCACACTTCACCCCACAACACTTCCTCCCCATGCAGTTTCTTCCTCGGGTAACCTCATGACTTCTCAGTAACACCGAAAAAGCTAACACTCACAGCTTTTTGGGTGCCATCTTTGGCCAGGCATTGTGCTTTGCGGTACACATAACTATCCCCATGCTTACTAGCCCAAGCATGGAGATCAGAGGTTAACATACAGCAAAGAGTTGGCAGGGCCAGCTGGCCTTGTTCGGAGGCCTCCGGACTGGACTGGAATGCCTATGCCCTGAACACTTTCATCGTGTTCTTTCTGCTTTCTTAGCAGGCCCGTTCTTTCTAAGGTACTCAACAAAGAACAGCTCCCTGTCAGTGACCCTATGTATTATGGAGGTGTGATTTATGTCAAGGACCATTCCAAGGGAAGCGTCCTGAGCCTGCAGCTCCTGCCATCCGGAGACCTTTCCAGTGCCTAACCTAAGTCAGGAGGTTCCTTCCCTCCTCCTTCCACAGGAATGACATCGTAGCTATGTTGGATTTTTGTTTGTTTAGAGACAGGGTCTTGCTCTGTTGCCCAGGCTGGAGTGCAGTGGCACAGTCACAGCTCACTGCAGCCTTGACCTCCTGGGCTCAAGTGATCCTCCCACCTCAGCCTCCCAAGTAGCTGGGGTTACAGGTACATGCCACCACACCAGCCTAATTTTTTAAAAATGTTTTTATTTTGGTAGAGACAGGGTCTCACTATAATACCCAGTCTCTGATCTTGCTATGCTTAACTTTTAGGAAGGGTCTGGAGCTCTCTGTTGGGGGACCTCAGAGCAATACCTTCCTCCCCCTGCTCACTTGTAACAGTTCCTCTTGGACTGGAGCCCTGTTTAACCTGAGTCTGTAAGTCGCCCTTCCTACTCAGAAACCCCTGACAATGGGGAACCAAGAAAGCGGCTGGCATGTGCTGGAGCCCAGGCCCCAGAGACGGTCCACATAGGGGATGGTGTCCTGTAGCAGGCCATAGGTTTCAGAGCCCAGGAGGTGGTGGGAAGTCCTCAATGTGTAAGGAAAGGCCAGGCCACAGTTGTCTTTCTTCTGGTTTCTCACATATCATAAAGCCACCTCTTTCTCACCTCCACCACATCCATCCCCAGGGTTGACTCACTAAGCGTTTTCTTCTTTGGACAACGTCAGACCCTGCCCTTTTCCTGGAACTTCTCAGTCCTCCTCTGGCCTGTACCAGAAAATTCCATCAAGTTGTGACAGGTGTTCATTTCATAGCCCCAGGGAACTCTGCATTTCTAACTTAGAGGAGGGTAGGTGACTCACCCTTCTAAGAACCCCATCTGTCTGTCTTGGCCTGTGGGGCTCTGGAGAATAGAATATGGAGTATCCTGGTTTACAGGCACTGCCACCTCCTTATTTCAGGATGGGTTGAGGGATGTAGGGTTGGAGGGAGATTTCTTAGTTCTGCTGTGGATGCTTTGTATCTAGGTAAGTTCAAACCCTCCCCGTGCCTTGGCTTCTTTACTGGGTAAAGTAGGGTTGGAGGCATTTCAGCCTTCCCTTCTTCTCACCTGATGCTGTCACTACACATCTAGGCATTTGTGTAATGGAAACTTACAAAGTTGCCCAATACCTCTCTTCATATCCCCAAAGAGAGCAAGGAAGTGAACCCATTATACTTCTTACAGTAGAGAGAGAGAGCTTCTGGGTATGCTAAGCCATTGCTCTCTGTTCTGCTGCTAAATGCATGCTGGTGACCTCCAGAGTCACCCCTTTGGTCCAATTCACTTAGTGTTGTGGCTCCAAGAAGTGGCCCTCCGTTTCAGCCAGCAGCTTGGGGTGGGGACAGTAGAGTGGGAACTACAGTGGCTGTATGAGTCAGTTTGCATGTGTTTTCACTTGACTCACTGGCCCTGATGGGGAGGATAGTGTTACTCCCATGGCATGGTGGTGCACACTGGGGCTTATAGGGACTGAGCCTACGCAAGGGTATGTGGTGCTATGGGTTAGAGCTGAGGTGTGGCCCGAAGATTCCTGACTCTGAGCCTAGTGTGCCTTGACTCCCACTTATTACGCCTCTCAGAAGCCTACTTGGCCTTCCAGCCCCTGCTTTTGGAGACAACCAGCAGTCATTTGTTGGTTCCTGATAGTCCTTCCTGTTCCTTCCTTCCAGGTTCTGAACAATCACAATGGGAATCCAAGGAGGGTCTGTCCTGTTTGGGCTGCTGCTCGTCCTGGCTATCTTCTGCCGTTCAGGTGAGTGCTGCAGTCTCAGGACACAGACCTAGGCCGCCTTGGCCATGAACTCCCTTCTTAGGCCTCAGTTTCAGCCCCAGCTCCTCCTCCAGGCCTGGGTTTTGTTCTTTTGACTTCCAGTGTTACAGGTCTGGGGTTGTATGACACCTCCTTCCTATGTTATGACCTTGTCCTCAGTGGGGCATCTTCCTGAGTTACAGCCCATCCTGAGTTACAAGGTGGCTTTTGGCAGGGGTACAAGTGGCTTCAACACTGAGCGGCTAAAGTTTCACCCCTGTCACCATAAGCTGCTTGGGGACACCAGTGGATGCCATTCTTAGAGTGCTGTGCAAATCCCTTTGGGGTACCACTCTGCTTAGAGCCATCTAAGCTCAGTCCTGTTCTTGGGCTCTTCCCATGTTTTAATGATGATGGTCGTAGTGACAGCAGCAGCAGCTAGCTAACCCTGACAGCATTTATTTGCCAGTCACTGTTCTAAGCATTTTACATGTGTTTGCTTGTTTAGTCCTCATGCCAACCGGATGAAGTAGGTATTATTTTTATCCTTGTTCTACAAGCAGTAAGATTGAGACCCCCAACATGAATAACTTGTCAAATAACACACACAAGTGGTATGCTGGAATGTGAATGCACAGTCTGGCAAGAGAGTCCCTGCTCTTCCTTCCTGCTCCAGGCCACCTGTCACTGGGCCACCCCTTCCCCTCACCTGCCCATCTCCTGGTTTCTGGGGGGAAATTGTGTGCTTCTGAGTCAACTTCTGTAATGGTGGTAACACATGGTAAGGATCAAATGCGGTTGTCTGCCTATGTCATGTTGGTATAGCGCCTTGGCTGCTGGTGGGTTTTTTTTTTTTTTTTAAATTTGGTTGGTAGGGGGAGCAGAAAAGGAAGTAGCAATACAATGAGCAATTTTAAAAAAGATCTCCACACCATTGTAGCATGTCGTGTAGTATTAATAGCAACCATATATTGACTGCTTATTGTTTACTGAGGACTATGCCAGAGCCTGTCTTATTTAAATCTGTCCAACCATCCCAGGAGGTCAGTGCTGTTACGCCCATGTTACAGACGAGGAAATGAAGGCAAAGTAGTAACTTGCCCCAGGACACACTTTAACATGCTCTCCCTTTCTGGGCAGAAAGAGAAGTCACGACACCCCTCCTTCCCCACCTCTCTTAAGTCTAGCCAGGGTGCACTGTAATGCAGTGCACCTGTGTTACAACACTGCCTTTTTTCTATGATTATTTTTTATTCATTTTTCTCTGTTCCTTCTTTTTTCTGTCTCTGCTGCTTAAATCGAAATATTTTCTAAAATTAAAATAGCCCAGTGACATCCTACTTCTAGCAGTCTGCGTTTGTTTATGGAACAAGCTTGGGACCATCAGCTTCTCCGTGACAGGTCTTGGGGTGCTCTTCATCCCTTCCTCAGAGAATTGAAGTGTGAAACTCACACGCCCACAGATGAGAGGCCTTCTTTGCTGCTGCCCCAAACCCTGCAGGGAACCTTCCTCTGAACTCTGCCTCTTGTAGCCCAGGGGAAATCTCATCCACCCTGGCTTACTGGCTAAAATATCAAACAGTTGTCCACTGACCTACTGCTTGCTTTTATTATTTTTTTTTTTGAGACAGAGTCTCACTCTGTCACCCAGGCTGGAGTGTGCAGTGGCGTGATCTTGGCTCACTGCAGCCTCTGTCTCCCAGGTTCCAGAGCTCAAACCTAGGCCATCAGTTCTAAAACCCAAGTTTGCTTTAACCACAATATTCTTCTAATTGACCTGAGTGGGAAGAGAAGGAAACTATAGATTATGGGGAAAACTGAGATCAAAAACAAGCAACAGGGCCGGGTACAGTGACTCATGTCTGTAATCTCAACACTTTGGGAGGCTGAGGTGGGTGAATCATTGGAGGTCAGGAATTCCAGAACAGCCTGGCCAAGATGGTGAAACCCAGCCTTTACTAAAAATACAAAAATGAGCCAGGCATGGTAGCATGTGCCTGTAATCCCAGCTACTCAGAAGACTGAGGCAGGAGAATTGCTGGAACATGGGAGACAGAGGTTGCAGAACAGAATTCTTTTTAGGGGGATAACCATTTGCTTAATGGGTTCAAAATTAGTGTTCCCTGTCGTCAAATCAATTGCAAATGTTCATCTATTAATACTGACCTGTGATGACATTTTACATATTTCATTTTTGAACATGAATTTTCAAGCAGATAGGTATTGTCAGATACTGATCATCAACCCACGAGTATGTGATTTAATTGGGCATATTCATTGCTTGGAAGACACAGAATTCTGTTTCTTTCTCTTGATATTTTCCTCTTGACACATCATTACATTGCAGATTAATCTCCTTCCAGTTGCCGGTGAGGAGGAAGCTTCTCAATTGCACAGTTAGATGGATTTTCAAATGTGGATATTTCCTCTGTGCTTGCATCAGGGTCCAAAAAATGTTGCTGGAACTTTAGTCTGAGTTTGGAAAGATATAACCGATACACATTTGTGCGAGAATGGAAGCATACCACAAGTTGCTGACTTTGGGCCCATATTAATGGAGATGGTGGGCTGCCAGGGGACAAGTCAGTGTTGCTTTAAGAGATCCTGACTTTCTTCCTGATTCTAGGTAAGAGCCTGCAGTGCTACAGCTGTCCTGACCCAAACATTCAGTGCTCTACGACCACCAACTGTACATCTAATTTTGATGCGTGTCTCATTGCCAAAGCCGGTAAGAGCCTCCCCTGTCTGTCTCCTAAATGTAATGGGGTGATAAGTGCCTGGGAAAAAATTGTGCCACTGTAACTCTCATTAGACTTGCATCAGGTAATAGTTTCCATTTATTAGCATCAGGTGTGTATTGGGCACTACGCACTTACTCCACGCATTTTAAACTTCATGTTTCGCACTCCTCAGGGTGATCTTTTATTCTCATTTGATAAATGTGGAAACTGAAGCTCAGATTAGGCAACAAATTATGGTCAAGTAACCACCTCAGGATTTGAACATGGAAGTCCATCTGATTCCAAAGCTTGTGTTCTTTAACAGCGGCCCCATGCTGCCTCCCAAACCTTGGAGAACCTACTGTGTACCCAGCAGAGGGCTAGGAGCTACGGATGCAAAGATAAAGAAAGGATACTTACCATTTAAAATGATGACAAAGGTCTGTTTGGCTGTCCCAAATGACTTTATGTATGCCTCTGTCTCATTCCATGGGGTATATGGTATAGGCAGAGTCCTGAGGAGACTCAAGCTGAGCTGAAAGGGCTAGTAGGAGGTAAGAGGGCTAAGAGGGGAAAGGTGTTCTGCGAGGGGCAGCAGGTGCCAAGGCTCTGTGGCCTCAAAGCAAGGTGCTCCTGAATGTGGGGGTGGGGAGTGCTAAGATGCACAAGTCCTGTCCAATCTGCAGTTTCCAAACTGGTGGAAATATTGATGTAATGTTCACCTCCGTCAACCCTGTTAAAATAGAATTTAGGAAGCAGTAGATAGAGGAAAGAAACCAGCAAAGACATGCCCTCTGTTCTTGCTGGTTATGGTTCTGGATAGAATCAATGTGTGCAAATGATGCCAGCAAGGAATAGCAGTTTGAGAGTGTTCTTAGTGGCCAAGGTAAAACCCTCAGACTTACATTTCTAAGAGATTAATAATAAAAACACTCCTCAAGGTTATTTGTACTTTTAGACCTTCTACACAAACTCTCCCCGATGTCACCATCAAGGAATGGTGAACATGTCAAGTAAACTCAGAAAAGCCTTTGGACACACACAGGTTCAGAAAAACTTGAGATAAAGAAGGTTAACTTCCCCAGAAAGGAGAAATCCCTCAATAAGTAAAGACAAATTATAGTTACCCTGTCTAAAACACGAGGAACATCTGATAATTTTGATCTCGATTTCTGGATTACAGCTAAAACTCCAAGCCCTCCATGCAAAGTTATTGATTCTGTAGGGGATCAGTCCCTCTGCCTCCATTGGAAGACCATGTTTTTTCACTGTTAATGTAGAAAGCGTGGTAAGGCCCTTAGAGAGAATGTGGTCATTATGTATGAGCACAGAAGACCTGACTCTTTAGCTTGATCAACTGTGTCTCTTGGACTCCTCACTACTAAGTATAATTTCCAAATGAGACAGTACGGGCAATTACCATGTGTTGAATGAATATTACAGTGAGGAGCTCTGACTTCTGTCCTGCCACCGGGTAGTTCTCTCCACCTCTGTTTCTCATTTATGAAAAGTGTGTATTGGACAGCAGAGGTAGGGAGGAGAGGAGAGGAGGTCAAAGCCAAGATCTTTTCCCAGTTCTTAAGTCCCAAAATTTCTTATAAATGGTTAATGTAAACAACAGTGGACAATGAGACACACCTATTAAAATGACCAAAGTCCAAAACACTGACAACTCCAGAAGCTAGTGAGGATGTGGAACAATGGGAACTTTGTTTTTTTGTTTTGTTTTGTTTTTTGTTTTTTGAGACAAGGTCTTGCTCTGTCGCCTAAGCTGCAAGGCAGTGGTGCAATCTCGGCTCACTGCAACCTCTGCCTTCAGGGTTCAAGTGATTCTCATGCCTGGGCCTCCTGGGTAATCGGGATTACAGGCATAAGCCACTACACACAGCTAAGTTTTGTGTTTTTAGTAGAGACGGGGTTTCACTATGTTGCGCAGGCTTTCTCAAACTCCTGGCCTCAAGTGATCTGCCCGCCTCAGCCTCCCAAAGTGCTGGGATTACAGGCATGAGCCACCACGCCTGACCAAAATTAAGAAGTTTCTAAAGTAAAGTGGCAGTAAGCTAGGGTTGATTTTTTTAAAAATAAGCTTAGTGTGAACTAGATGTACAGTATTTAAAACATCTACAGTAGTGTACAATGATGTCCTAGGCCTTCACATTCACCTACCACTCACTGACTTCCAGTCCTGCAAGTTCCTTTCATGGTAAGTTCCCTATAGAGGTGCACCATTTTAAAAATCTTTTGTACCATATTTTTACTATACCTTTTCTATATTTAGATATGGTTAGATACACAGATATTTACCACTGTGTTACAGTGGCCTACAGTATTCAGTAACATGCTGTACAGGTTTGTAGCCTAGGAGTAACAGGCCGTACCACACAGCCTGAGTGTGTACGAGGCTATTCCATGTAAGTTTGTGTAACAATACTCTGTGATGTTTGGACAACGATGGGTATGATGGTGCTATGCAAGGTAAGTCTAGAAGAGAGACAGGTTGACTGCTAATGCAGCCAGTATTTACTGGCATTGTAGCAGTATAAACCATGGAAGTATAAGCCATGTTAAATATACTTAGTCTTGAAGGAGACTCTGATGACAGTGCCACGTGGTCATTGCTGTAATGACATTCTGAGCAAGGGCCACAGTTAAGGGTGCCTATGACGACTGAAGACTGTTGGCTTTAGATAGACTTGAGTCAAAGTCTTCAAAGAGTGGGGAGGAGAAAACCTCTGACACCCCAGGGACTCTGATATAATCCACTTTTATGTGAGTAATTCTGAGGCTGGCTTTGGTGAAAAGATTACCATGGTAAGGCTGTTGTTTGAATATGGTAATTCAAGTAAAGCACTTTGGTATGCTGCAGGACACATAGTAAGTGATTAATTGGTAGCAATTATTAATAAATTACTGTCCTCCCCAAGCTGCTAGGCTTCCCTAATTAAAATTCTGATAGCTTTAAAGCTTTTTAAGTTCCAGTGCTTAATTACTATTCCATAAAGCAGTAACTTGTCCTAATCACCAGCAGCCTCTACTACAGTATTAGAAGCTATTTAGTTAGGACTCAAGCAAGTAGAGCCATTTCTGGATACTCTATCTGGACTCTGCCACTTGACCAAACTTCATTAAATTCCAATCGAGATACCCATCCCCTCTGAGGAGAAGGACAGGACATTTAATGCCTGCAGTTATAAACTGAGAAGTGTTGTGTTCCACGTTATGCATGGAATTGGGTAAATTAGTTACAAGCCTGAAATAAGGAAGTATGCAACTGCATTTTTTTCTTCCCAGCTTAGAAGATAAGAGAACAATTTCAGGGCAAGGACAAATACCTCCAGTATCTGGCACATAGGCACTCAGTTATTTTTTTGGAGAAGAAAATCTACCATAACGTCACTCTCTCAACTAATACATTTTTCACCTAACAGGCTTTTTCTGAATATTAAAAAACCATGATAAGATACTTGGACTGTATACTTCTGGCCTTTATTTTCCTGTATGCCCAAGAATATTTTTCCAAAAATGAGACCATGATGGCATGTTCTTGTGGAAACTTTTCCTGTATTACTGAATAATCTAAATATTTTTAAAATGAAGTTTCAAGTATTTTAAAAATAAATCATCCAGGTGGCAAATTTTTAAAACTCAATCCTTACAGAAACATAAACGAAGTATATTCTTCCATGATAACACTATTAAATTACTTGGGAATCCCTTCAGAGAAAAATAAATGAACTTACCTCAATATATATATGCTTTATTTACACAAATGGGTCACATTCTAGACACTGCTCTACATGTAGGGTTTTTTTAATTGAGATATAATTTATATACCCAAACATTTACATTTTTAAGTGTATAATTCAGTGCATCTTAGTGTATTTACAAGGTTGTGTGACTACCGCCACCAATTCCAGGATCTTTCTATCACCTCAAAAAGAAACCTGTTAGCAGTCAGTCCTCATTCCTCCCTCCCACATGCCTGAGCAGTCACTGGTCCACTTTCTGTCTTCATGGATTTGGCTCTTCTGGCACTTCATATGTAAGGAATCATATACAGTAT
Organism: Plecturocebus donacophilus; assembly: GCA_004027715.1. Classification (NCBI taxonomy): domain Eukaryota; kingdom Metazoa; phylum Chordata; class Mammalia; order Primates; family Pitheciidae; genus Plecturocebus; species Plecturocebus donacophilus. The sequence goes on along the minus strand of PVKP010052408.1, from coordinate 1,980 downwards.
TGTGGCACTTTGTGACCAGCTTTTTTTTTTTTTTTTTTTTGAGATGGAGTCTCGCTCTGTAGCCCAGGCTGGAGTGCAGTGGCTTGATCTCGGCTCACTGCAACCTTTGCCTCCTGGCTCCTGGTTCAAGCAATTCTCCTACCTCAGCCTCCCAAGTAGCTGGGATTATGGGCACAAGCCACCACACCCAGCTAATTTTTGTATTTTTTACGTAGAGACGGGGTTTCGCCATGTTGGCCAGTCTGGTCTTGAACTCCTGACCTTGTGATCCACCCGCCTTGGCCTCCCAAAGTGCTAGGATTACAGACATGAGCCACCGCACCCGGCCTGTGACTGGCTTTTTTGGGTTGTTTTTACTTTATTTTATTTTACTATACTTTAAGTTGGGATACACATGCAGAACGTGCAGGTTTGTTACATAGGTATACATGAGCCATGGTGGTTTGCTGCACCCATCAACCCATCATCTATATTAGGTATTTCTTCTAATGCTCTCCCTCTCCTATCCCCTCAACCCCTGACAGGTCCTGGTGTGTGATGTTTCTCTTCCTGTATCCATGTGTTCTCATTGTTCAACTCCCACTTATGAGTGAGAACATGAAGTGTTTGGTTTTCTGTTCTTGTGTTAGTTTGCTGAGAATGATGGTTTCCAGCTTCATCCATGTCCTGCAAAGGACACGAACTCATCCTTTTTCAGGCTGCATAGTATTCCGTGATATATGTGCCGCATTTTCTTTATCCAGTCTGTCATTGATTGGCATTTGTGTTGGTTCCAAGTCTTTGCTATTGTGAACAGTGCTGCAGTAAACATATGTGTGCATGTGTCTTTATAGTAGAATGATTTGTAATCCTTTGGGTATATACCCAGTGATGGGATTGCTGGGTCAAATGGTATTTCTGGTTCTAGATCCTTGAAGAATTGCCACACTATCTTCCACAATGGTTGAACTAATCTACACTCCCACCAACAGTGTAAAAGTGTTCCTTTTTCTCCACATCCTCTCCAGCATCTGTTGTCTCCTGACTTTTTAATAATCGCCATTCTAACTGGCATGAGATGATATGTCATTGTGGTTTTGATTTTCATTTCTCTAATGAGACTGGCTTTTTTTTCACTATGCATAATGTTTCCAAGGTTCACTCATGCCATGGCATGTATCAGTACTTCATTCTATTGTGGCCACATAATATTCCATTGTGTGGAGATACCACATTTTGTTTATCTATTCACCAGTTACTGGATGTAGGGTTGTTTCCACTTTTTAGCGATTTTGAATCATGGTACCATGAACATTCATGTGCAAACTTGTGTGTGAATGTAGTTTTCAATTCTTTTAAGTATATGCACTCAGGAGTGGATTGCTCGGTCAAATGGATAATTCTGTCTTTAACTCTTTGCAGAAATGCCAAATTTGTCCAGAGTATCTGTATCATTTTACATTCCCACCAACAATGCTTGAAGTCATCAGTGTCTAGGTCATCAGCCTAGATGTCTCTAGACGGGATGCATTCTAAATAGAATTAAGGGTCCAAAGGCAGATACAGAACTCTCCCCACTTACTTTCTTACCCTCGTGTGTGTCTCCCCACAGGGTTACAAGTATATCACCAGTGCTGGAAGTTTGAGGATTGCACTTTCAGCCGCATTTCAAGCCAATTGTCGGAAAAAGAGTTAAAGTATTACTGCTGCCAGAAGAACCTGTGTAACGTTAACAAGGCGCTTGAAAATGGTGGGACAACCTTATCAAAGGAAACAGTTCTGCTGGTGACCCCGTTTCTGGCAGCAGCCTGGAGCCTTCATCCCTAAGTCAACACCAGGACAGCTTCTCCTCAACTCCCATTCCTGTGTAGTCCCTTTCCCTTCCCGCCACAGTCTAAAGGCTTGATATTTTCCAACTGAATCCTGTTGGGAAAGAATAAAATTAGATTGAGCAACTTGGGTAAGATAGAGGGGCTCTGGGAGATTTTGAAGACCAGTCCT
>PVKP010052407.1:0-12461 GCA_004027715.1 Plecturocebus donacophilus | reverse complement strand
TTCTCGTTTCATTTCATTAAGTTGGTCTTCGACCTCTAATATCCTTTCTTCTACTTGATCAATTCGACTGGTAAAACTTGTGCATACTTCACGGATTTCTCGTATTGTGTTTTTCAGCTCCATTAATTCGTTTATGTTCTTCTCTAAATTGTCCATTCTCATTAGCATTTCGTCAAACCTTTTTTCAAAGTTATTAGTTAGTTTCTTTGCATTGGTTTAGAACATATTCTTTTAGCTCACAGAAGTTTCTTATTATCCACCTTCTGAAGCCTAATTCTGATGATTCTTCACACGCGTTTTCCATCAAGCCTTGTTCTGTTACTGATGAGGAACTAGCGTCCTCTGTAGAAGGAGAAAGTTTCTGATTTTGAGTTTTCTCAGTTTTTTTACGGTGGCTTCTTGGCATCTTTATGGTTTTATCCATCTGTCGTCTTTGTAATTACCCACTTTCAAATTAGGTCTCTGAGTGGACGTCCAGCTTGTTAATTCCCAGCTCCGGAATCTATGTACTTTTCACTGTGCGACTCGCAACGCTAGCTAAGACAGCAGTGTTGAAATTCGTGGTGCTTTTCTGCCTGGGGGTCTCCGGTCTGGCTTCTCAGCCCCTTTTTCAGTCAGCTGGATGGACTGCTCTGACTTCCCAGAGCACCAAACATCATCCAAAAGGAGACTCAGTCCCGTTTACTCCGCACCAAGAGCCGCCAAGCCGAGGCGCCGGCAAAAAAGCCGCACCAGGTGAAAGGGTCGCACTGGCGACCTGTGGGGCTCCTCTGCTGGGAATGTCCTGGTCCGTGGGCAGCAAAAATTTGTCGGTAAGTGTGGCGTCCACTGGCTCTCTGCGTTTTTACTGGGAGCTGCAATCCTGAGCTGCTAGTGATTGGCCATCTTGGATCCATTTTTCATTTCAGACATTGTAGTTTCCACCTCTAGAAGTTTAATTTTGTTTTTGAATATATTCCTTGCTCTAGTTCACTTTTTAAACTATGTAATATAGACACAATTGTTGTTTCAATGTCCTTGTCTGTTAATCCTAATGTCTATGTCAGTTCTGCATTGATTTTGATTTGTTAATTCTTCCGTTCATTGTGTTTTATATTTTCCAGCTTCTTTGCATGCCCGGTAATTTTTGGTTGGATGTCAGGCAGTGTCAGTTTTACCTTGTGGAATGTTGGAATACAAATTTTTTTAAAGATATTTTCTGTAAGTATACCTAATCTTTTTCTGGAATACAGTTATATTACTTGGGATTGGTTTGGGTTTTGTCTTCCTTTTAAGATTTATCAGCCCAGTCCAAAGCAGTGTTTAGTTCAGGGGTAATTATTTCTCACTACTCAGGGAAGACTCTTCTGCACCATGAATTACGAGTTTTTCTATTCTGGTTGTGCAGACTGGAAAGTGTAGATTAGAAAGTGCAGAAAGGCGCTTTCTCATCCCTGTGTGCATACTAGGCAGTGTCCTTCTGATCTTTTCAGGTGGTTCCTTTCCTGATTTTCTGTTATGTATTCACGCAGGTCTCTGAAGTTTTCACTCTGCACTTTTCTCTCTTCTCCAGTTCTCTGTCCTGTGAATTCTAGCCATCTCAATCTACTTGGACTGTCAACCCCATTCCGTCAATTCAAGGAATCTACTGGGAACCTCCTGGTTTTACCCTTTCTGCACTGCAGCCTGGAATTTCTCTAAAGTCAGTAAACTGAGGAAATTGTAAGACCTTTTTACTTTCCAGGCCTCCAAGATAATCTCCAGTGTCTTGAAAAATCATTGTTTTCTGTATTTTGTCTGTTTCTTTGGTTGTTTCATGTACCAGGGTAAATTTTGACCCTGTTTCTCTGTTGTGACCAAAAGTAGAAATCCAGTTTCATTGTTTTAAAGGTACAGCGTTTCAGCAGGACTTCAGGATACTTCACCAAAGTATGCATATTTACTTTATTATTTGAAAATTTAGCAACGAGGTACCTTGGATGTATATGCAAACCCTGGCAATTACGTCTTATTCACTCTTGCATTCTTAACATCTATCACAGTTCCTGGCCTGTAGCACATACTAGGTGCTTAATAAATATTTTAAAAATTAATCATTAGTGAAGTAAAGTAAAAATGTATTACAAGGACATTGCATTCAGACATTGCCTGTTTGACTTCTGGATTCTCTCTCTCTGTTTGCGTATGCTTGATTTTTATTTTTCCTTACATAGCCAGGCTTTCTCCAGGGAAAAATATATCAGGGTTGATATTTCCAAGCAACTCCCTTTTTGCATCCTTCTAGCTATATGACTTCAGAGACTCCCTTCTCTTCCCTTCTCCTCCAGCTGCAAATAGAAAAGTCCTAGGGAAGGACTCTAATCAGTACAGATTAGGTTATATGCCCAGCCATACGGTGAGAGAGAACACAATACTGCTGTTTTTTCAGCAAGCATTTTGCCCGCCGCCGGGAGCCGGTGCGCCTGTTTCGGGGAGCCCAGGGTAAAGGCAGCAGTAATGCAGCGCTAGCAAGCACACTGAAGCGTGACGATGGCCTCCAAGGGTCCCGGACGGCAGCCACAGCGTCCCACTCCGCTCGGAGAGACAAATTGCTTGTTAAAGAGGTTGCAGACCTTGAAGCTAATTTACCTTGCACATGTGAAGTGCGTTTTCCTGGTCCAAACAAGCTTCATTGTTTCCGCTAAGAGTAACCCCGGATGAGGGCTACTACCAGGGTGGAAAATTTCAGTCTGAAACTGGAGTTCCCGATGCATACAACATGGTGCCTCCCAAAGTGAAATGCCTGACCAAGATCTGGCACCCCAGCATCACAGAGACAGGGGAAATGTGTCTGAGTTTACTGAGAGAACATTCAATTGATGGCACTGGCTGGGCTCCCGCAAGAACGGTAAAGGATGTTGTTTGGGGATTAAACTCTTTGTTTACTGATCTTTTGAATTTTGATGATCCACTGAATATTGAAGGTGCAGAACATCATTTGCCAGACAAGGAGGACTTCCGGAATAAAGGGGACGACTACATCAAGCGTTATGCCGGGTGATAAAAGGGGACGATTGCAGGCCCATGGACTGTGTTACAGTTGATCTCACGTGGACCAGCAGGAGGTAGCCCCCTCTCCCGTCCTCACGCTCCCTCCCAGTCCCCTGGATTGCCTCAGTCCTGTGACCATGTTGCCCTGAAGAAGAGCATCTTCATGACTGCTCATTGTAGCTGGAGAATTCAACATAAAAACAGCAAGAAAACGTGTTTGGGCTTCTGAAGAGTTGTCTGCTTGTCTTAACATGTTTACTTTTTTGAACTTGTACTGTATAGGCTATTGGTGAAATTCTTAAGAAGTTGTAATGAACTCAAAATTGAGGCCAGAGCTTGCTTTCCCTTTTCCCCCCAAAAATTGGTTTTCTGCGCAAGCGATGCTAATCATGTGTTCAGTGTAACTCTCAGATTGGCAATAAGATACCCACTACAAACTGTAAGTGGATGCAGAATCTCTTAGCTTCTTTCACGAATGTTGGCCTTGCCTAGATGTTGTGAAGCTTCCCGGAATGCATAGTCATTCACTGTAGATCTCTTATTGAAATGCATATTTTATTTAATGTAAGAATATTTTGGAACAGATTTGTAATTTGTACAATTTACTGCTTGAATTATTTTTTCTATTCTCATTTAGTTTGTATTTTCATTGTATAGAGCAGACAGAAAGATGTCGAGTCAAGCAACTATTGAAGAGAAATACAAAGAAAATATGAAAGGCACATTATTCATTTTGTCCAAATGAAATGAGAATCTCTTAAAAATCAGCTTTTACTTTCAGGTCCAGTTGCAGCAAGGACATTTTGGAGCCCTTTGAAGCTAGATTGGAGGATAAAAACGAAAAGGCAGGGAGCCCATTCTAACATGCTGCCCAGAGGAAACTGGCTGGAGCCTGGACCAGCTGGGGTTGATGTTTCTGCAGTGGTCATGTGACTGTGAGCGGGTGGCTCCTTATCGGAGCGCCAGACCCTGCTGTCTTAGGAGACAGGAGTGACGCCTCAGGAATCAGCCCAGCGTGTGATGCCACTGAGACTGTACCTGTGGCCTTCTGAGTTTGCTGTATCTCCGGGCCCTGCCTAGAGGGGAGCCTCCTAGGCCTTGGAGGACCAGGAGTCAACAGTGGCATATGCCATCCTTAGCGAAGTTAACGTATTGAAGAGGAAGAGCCCCGAAGGGAGGCAAGTGGATTTACTCCAGCATGTAGACATTTGAACCAGTGAAATCAAACACAAAATAAATGTCTGTCTAGTTTCCAAAAAAAAAAAAGAAGAAAGCATTTTATCCATTAAAGTATTGTCATTTATAAAAATTGTGGAAAATTTAGACAAGTATAAAAAATATATATGTATTACACCATCCATAGCAATCCAGTGTTAATATTTTGAGACCTATCTTTCCTTTTTATGAAACATTCTCATGGAAAATGGGGGAGGGACAGCAGGGTCCATATGTTTAGCATGTTATTTCAGTTTCTATTTGCAAATATTTGAATTCATTCTTTCTGAGGAATCCAGACTTGCAAACACAGTAAGTCTGTGTGTTTGCAGGAAATAAGGAGAGAAAAGAATGATTCTACCTCTTTGACTGCATTGAGAAATTCTGTCTCTTTAAGAGAACCAGAAACTATTTGTTCCCATTGCCGGTCTTGACTCACCTGTGTTACGAAACACCTGTGTGCCTTCAGGGCAGTCTCTTCTGAACACTTGTATAAATTAAAATTTGCCTTTAGGGATTCCAAAGTTCTGTGTGAAAAAACTACACGTAAGGGGAGTCTCAGCAAATAAGCTCCAATAGTTCTCATATGGCACGGGACTTATTATACAGATTTTCAAAACAAATCTATTTTATTCAGATGAACCATTTAAAAATGTTTATTAAATATCTATTTAGGGCATAACATTACACATGCTATTTTGCGGATCATAAAGAAAACGGAGGCATGATTCCCATCCTTAAAAAGCAAACTAATAATCTAAGTGAGGAGGTAGGTAAAATGAATTTATCAGCTTTAGTGAGAGGGAGAGGTCAGGATTTTAAAGCCACAAATCCCGGTTGGACAAACATTCTGTTGAACAAATTCATATTTTATTGCCCATCCCTGCAATTCATTGTGTCACTGAGACTTAAAATATGAATGGCACAATGTCCCTCCCGGCAGGGCTGCTGCTAAAACATGAAGAGCCTCTTAAAGAGAAATAGAAATCTCATCCATATCCCTCTGGATTAGGCTTTGCAAAAATGTGTCCCCTTTTGACTGACCAATTAGAAAAAAGCGACCCCTCTGGACAGGCTGATTAGAAAAATGTGCCCCTTCTGCAGCCCTGGGCTGAGTAGAGAAGCTGGAATTTGGATACCATTTGTACTCCAGTAGCACAATCTAAATGAGGAATCTGCAGTTTATTCTCATTCTTCTGTCCTCACATTTTCTAATAATAACCAATCCTAATTCTTTGAGCCAGGTAAATAAGGGATGTTCTTATAGATATGGAACTCTGCTGCCTCAAGTTGTTACTTTATTCAAGTTGAGACTTTTTTTTTTAACCTCTTGGCTTAACTACAGATTCTGCAGGCTTGGTGCTATGCTTATTATTTCAAGATATATATATATATGTTTTTTCACCACATTGTTAGATGGCAGAAGATCTGAAGGGCTTGTCATAAGAAGCCCTGGGCAGCTGGGGTAGTCTTTGCCAATACATGAATTTCAGTGCTGACTGATAGGCAGAGACAAGAGGGTTAGAGTACCTTCGAGCAAATACACAATCCTCCAGTGACCCCTCTGGCACTACATCAGAGGTTCTGCAATATAGCTCCAGGCAACAACTTGAAGCCAGCCAGAATTTGTGGGGGAGCCTCTGCTGTGCTCAGCTTTTAAAAATACCTGCACTACTGTGCCTGACAACTGGCTTCTGCTTAAGTGCATCTGATGATTCCAAACTGAGCCTGATTGATATCAGGCAGGACTATCCTTGGGAGTGCTTTTGGGAGATAGCTCTTATTTGCAAAACTTTCTTTTGAGTTAGGGTTGTCTCAAGGGTGTAACTAGGGTGTTCCTATAAGTGGTTCCAAATAAATGGAAGCCTAAAGCTAAGAACTTCTAGCCTTTTCACAAGCCTTGCTATAAATTGCCTGGGACTTGTTGGGACTACCATGTGTACTAAAGTTAGTGTCCTGAAAATAAATATTGTTTTGGAGGGTTATCATCCTTGGTTAGAAAATAATTTGATTTCTAGCCATACTTCATGGTTTGTAGCCAACAGCTGTTTGGAAAGCATGAGATTTGCTCCTCTTTCATCTCTACTTGTTTACTTTACTCAACCTTCACTAAATAAATAATAATCTCACCAAATAAGAAGGATAATCTAGGCTCCCAGAAAAAGAATTAAGTTGTTTGTTGTTTCAGTGTTTGTAGTAGTGGGGAGTTGAAGGTAACCTCAGGATTTACTGGGTAGTAAATGCTCACCCAGGAGTATTATGCAATGGTTAGAAACAATGACTTAAATGTACTTGTAGCAACATGCATGCATCTAAAACACATCGTACCTAGTGGAAGAAGTAAGAAGCAGAGGTAAATACAGCACATTAACATTTCCACAAGTTTAAAAATACATGCATACAAGACAACACTACCCATACTGCAAAAATACATACAAACAAAAAGGTAACACATCACAAATGTTAAAATGGATGCTTGTGACGGCAGGAGAGGAAAGGGAACGGGGTATTGAGAATGAAAGAGTAAATTGCATGAGAGTGAGACTTACACGCATAGCAGTGATCAGCTCTACCCTCTGTTTCTCAGGATCAACAACAACAGCAACAGAGTTGGACTTTCCTCCGCTGGAGACTTCCAGAAGGTCTGTTGGAGTCCCAGGAATGTGTATTTAACAAGCTATTCTTTTTAAGTCTTCTCATCGGAAAATTTGGAGAAACATTGTTCTAAAGTCTAGATAAAAACAGCTTACAATATCCACTTTCATTAAATTTACTTCAAAGCAATCATTGGAGAACTTGACGAGAGCCTCTTATGAAAGGTGCAAAATGGGAGAAACAAAAGTAACATCTGTTCCCTGCCTTTAATAAGCTAAGACCAACACACCTGGAAAAATAAAATAGAACACATCCAGGCATATCTTGGAGATATTGTGGGTTCGGTTCCAGACCACTGCAATAACGCAAATATCCTTGCTTATATTAACTGTCAGGGTGATTTGAAGAAGAGCTATTGAGTACACCAGAACATTTAGGGAAAACCTCATCAGGTGCTGGAATGGCTAATTGTTCTTTGTAGGCAGTATGAAGAGGTAGAAAGGGAAAGTGGTGTCGGCATTCTAGCAAAGAGAATGGTGAGACGTTTCAGAATTGGGAATTGGCAGCACGCGCAGTACCAGTGAGGTAGATAGTCACCATGAGGGGCACATTTGGGATTGGCATGAGGAGTTAGTTGAACAGATAGGCTGAGAAAGAGTAGGAAGGATTTTTAAACCCAGGGGGAAGGTTTAGACTGATCTCGGAAGAACAACACTACTCCCCCAATAAATCTCATGTACATCTAATCCCATCTTGGTATCTGCTGCTCGGGGGACCTGAACTAATGCCAGTGATACTGACCGTGATCCAAAACATAGTCAGTTGAGACAGCGATTTGGGACTGGCTCTCCCTGCCCAGCAGGCAAAGAAGACATCACCTTGAATAATAAGTGGGACACCCTGATACAAGGTGACAACTCACATGCTAAAGATTTTAGTGGTGATGACCCAGGAAATGTCCCAGCAGAGGGAAGCAAACTTGCAAGGCAATGATTCAGACAGGCGTGGAATCTCATGAAACATAGCACGCAGCCATGAGACCCTCTTCACAGTGAAGGGGGTGTGAAAGTGGGTACAGGGCCATGGGATCCACTAGTCTTTGCATGCTGTGGCCTAGAAGCAACCAGCTTTATGGGACGCTGGAATAACCTTTTAAAGGCACAACTTCGCTTTCTGTTCTGAACCAGTACTTCAGAATGATTCAGTACCATTTTCCAGAATAGCATATGCATTTAATCAGAGAGCCATACTATGTCCCAAATAGGAGAAATACATGGGCTTAGAAACCAAGGGATGGAAGCATAGTGACTTATTCCCATCACTTACTTGGGATTTTGTTTTCTCATCCCCACAACTCTGGGTTCTGCAAGGTTGGAGGTCCCAAAGAGTGACCCCACTCTTTTCAAGGGACACAGCAAGGATAGTATTGAATTAAATGCTTTGGCTGCCCCAAGCATACTCCCTGTGACTCCTTGCGACTAGGGATTGGCAAATGATCAGTCAATATAATGGTAGGGGTAATTGACCCTGATTAGCAGGAAGAAGAACTGTTATGAGATCCTGGCCAGCTTACTCCAAGACTAAAAGTTGCATATTTTGTTTTGCTTATAAACTGTTTCCCAAAAAATGGACAGTACTTAGATTTTCTGACTGAACATTATATTGAGATCCCTGCCCAAAAGTCATTTAGGTTCCACAGATCAAAAGAAAGCAAGTTCATCTGGATTACACATAAATCAAATAAAAATGCTCTAGACGTGCTGAAACCCCATCTCTATGAAAAAATACAAAAAATTTAGCCCAATGTAATGGCAGGCTCCTGCAATCCCAGCTGCTCAGGAGGCTGAGGCAGGAGAATCACTTGAACCAGAAGGAGATTTCAGTGAACCAAGATTGTGCCACTGTACTCCAGCCTGGGTGACAGAGTAAGACCCTGACTCAAAAATAATAATAATAATAATGCACTGGACAAATGAGCAGAGAACATCCAGTTTTGTTTTAAAATAACAAGAGTTGGAGTGTTTATTAAATTTTAAGTGAAAGCAATAGCAAAGACTTGGAACCAACCCAAATGCCCATCAATGATAGACTGTATAAAGAAAATGTGACACATATACACGATGGAATACTATGCAGCCATAAAAAAGGATGAGCTCAAGTCCTTTGCAGGGACATGGATGAAACTGGAAACCATCATTTTTAGCAAACTGACACAAGAACAGAAAACTAAACACCACATATTCTCACTCATAAGTGGGTGTTAAACAACAAAATAAGAATACAAGGACACATGGAGGGGAACATCACAAATGGGGGCCTGAGGGTGGGAGGCTAGGGGAGGAATAGGAGGGGGTGGGGGGATTGGGGAGGAATAGCATTAGGAGAAATACCTAATGTAAATGACTGGGTGATGGATGCAGCAAACCACCACCATGGCACGTGTATACCTATGTAACAAACCTGCATGATCTGCACATGTACCCATAACTTAAAGTATAATAATAATAATAATAAATTTAAGTGAAAGAAGTTTGCCTTTAAGAGGTCATAATAGAAGGTGATATATTTCTTTCCTTTTTTTTTTTTTTGAGATGGAGTCTCGCTCTGTTGCCCAGGCTGGAGTGCAATGGTCCGATCTCAGCTCACTGCAACCTCCGCCTCTCGGGTTCAAATGATTCTCCTGCCTCAGCCTCCCAAGTAGCTGGGATTACAGGCACCTGCCACCGTGCCTGGCTAATTTTTTGTATTTTCAATAGAGACGGGGTTTCACTACATTTGCCAGGCTGGTCTCGAACTCCTGATCTTGTGATCTGCCCATCTTGGCCTCCCAAACTGCTGGGATTACAGGAGTGAGCCACCTTGCCCGGCAAAATGTGATATATTTCAAACAATGGAAATTTTATGGACTTTCTCAAATCAATTACTGAACTGGACCTTTTATTTTTTCATGAACACATGGAAACATTTCAAAATAAAACACTAAATGTGACTTGTTTGTCCAAAATAGCTTATAAAGAATTAATCTAAAAAATGTGAAAGCTGGTACAAAATGAAATAGCAAATTAAATTAAACCAGAAAAAAATACTGTTTCCTTCTTATAGATTCTCCACACCAGATGTGATAAATACTAATCAGATAAACACTAAAAAGATGTGTGACACAGTTATGATGAAAATTCCTAGGAGCTATTTTTAGCTTTTTTGCCAGCTGAAAATCATCTTCCAATTACTTCATTCAACAAAGCGAAGGTCTGGACAATCCTAAACTAATGCTGGACAACTGTTATTGTCAGTCTTAGGACAACACGTGGTGAAAGTGAAACATAGCGGTGCAAACATGACTTTTAAACATTAACAAATTTGTGTGTGTGCCAGGTAAGGCTCATTCCTTTAATCTCATTAGTGTTGGGCAAAAGTTTTCTGTCTTTCCAGTTTATCCTGTCAATGAACTCTTTTAAATATATAGGCTGTTTGGACTGAATTACATCCCTCTACACATATCTTAATATATTGAAGTACTAACCCTAGTATCTCAGAATGTGGTTGTATTTGGAGATAAGGTCTTCATAGAGGTGACCAAGTTAAAATAAAAAAAAATTAAAAGGAAAAATAATGCATACTTGGCTTAATACCTGGGTGATGAAGTAATCTGTACAACAAACCCCCATGGCACATGTTTACCTATGTAGCAAACCTGCATATGTACCTCTCAACTTAAAAGTCAAAAACTATATTAAAATAAATTTATATGTTCAACAACAGAAGAAATCTGTTAAGTTACTAAAATGTGAAAATGATAAAGATGAACTATAAAATTAATAGAAATTGTTTTGATGTAAAGCAAATTATAACAAAAGTTTCAAATCATACCAGAATCCATGTCATTAAAAAAATAGATTATTTTTTTCAAACTGAAATAATTAATAGGTTATTGGATTGTTTGGAAACACAATTAATGAAGAGAATGATGCATAAAGATACATTAGGAAAATAAACTCTTTCCTGATTTCACAATATTTTGATATCACTCAAGATAACATACAATTCACAATATTCTTCTAAACAAGTATATCAGACTGCTATGGCAAGCTAGTTACTGAGTGTTGTCAATGCAAAGACTATTTGAAATTAGTCATTCATTAGAAATCTTAAAACACCCTGAAATTTTATAGTATATGCATAAAAGAATCTATATTGAAGTTTTCCCAAATTGAATGACAATTCTAAAAATTTATGAGACAGTATCAATAACAAAACAATGAATAAAACCCACATATGGTTAGAAATTAAAAACAGGCTACTAAATAATAGTTCAAAGAAAAATACAAATTAAATTTTAAAACACTTAGAAATTAATTAAATTGAATGTCAAAACTTGGATGCATCAAAACTTGTGGGATGAGGTGAAAATGGCACTTTCAGAAGATATTGTAGAAAAGAACAAAGATTGAAAAGTAATGTGGTAAGTGTCCAACTAATAAGTTAAAAACAGAACAATATAAGCCCGCAGGAAGAAGAGAATAAAGACAAGAGCAGAAATCAACAAATTAGAAAACAATTACAAATAGAACAGCAGCAAAACCAAAGTTGGCTCTTCAAAAATATTTATTTAAAAAATCAGTCTCATTCCTGCACACTTGCCTCCTCCCAAGTCTAAACCAGGAAGAAGCTGAAACCCTGAATAGACCAATAACAAGGTCGGAAGTTGAGGCAGCGATTAAGAGCCTACCACCCAAAAAAAAGCCCAGGTCCGGATGGGTTCACAGCCGAATTCTACCAAACATACAAAGAGGAGCTGGTACCATTCCTTCTGAAACTATTCCAAATGATCCAAAAAGAGGGAATCCTTCCCAAATCATTTTATGAGACCAACATCATCCTGATACCAAAACCCGGCAGAGACTCAAGAAAAGAAAACTTCAGGCCAATATCCATGATGAACATAGATGCAAAAATCTTCAATAAAATACTGGCAAGCCGATTGCAACAACACATCAAAAAGCTTATCCACCATGATCAAGTAGGATTCATCCCGGGGATGCAAGTCTGGTTCAACATAACGCAAGTCTATAAACGTAATTCACCACATAAACAGAACCAAAGACAAAAACCACATGATTATCTCAATTGATGCAGAGAAGGCCTTTGACAAAATTCAACAGCTCTTTATGCTAAAAACCCTCAATAAACTAGGTATTGACGGAACATATCTCAAAATAATAAAAGCTATTTATGACAAACCAACAGCCAGTATCATACTGAATGGGCAAAAATTGGGAGCATTCCCTTTGAAATCTGGCACTAGACAAGGTTGCCCTCTCTCACCATTCCTATTCAATATAGTACTGGAAGTTCTAGCCAGAGCAATCAGGCAAGAAAAAGAAATAAAGTGTATTCAAATAGGAAAAGAGGAAGTCAAATTGTCTCTATTTGCAGGCGACACGATTGTATATCTAGAAGACCCCATCGTCTCAGCCCAAAATCTCCTGAAACTGATAAGCAACTTCAGCAAAGTCTCAGGATACAAAATCAATGTGCAAAAATCACAAGCATTCCTATACACCAATAACAGACTTAAAGAGAGCCAAATCAAGAACAAACTGCCATTCACAATTGCTACAAAGAGAATACAATACCTAGGA
>PVKP010052406.1:0-12469 GCA_004027715.1 Plecturocebus donacophilus | reverse complement strand
TTTGCTGGACTCTCACTGTGTCACCAGGGCTGGAGTGCAGTGACACGATCTTGGCTCACTGCAACCTCTGCCTCCTGGGTTCAAGTGATTCTCCTGCCTTAGCCTCCCAAGTAGCTGGATTACAGGTGCCCGCCACCACACCCAGATAATTTTTTGTATTTTTAGTAGAGACGGGGTTTCACCATGTTGGCCACGCTGGTCTCGAATTCCTGACCTCATGATTCATCCTCCTCAGCCTCCCGAAGTGCTGGGATTACAGGCATGAGTCACTGTGCTTGGTCTTTTTTGTTTTTAATATTCATCTTTACCCTTAATGCAAGTCCTGCTGCAAAACTGCTGAATACTCAAAATAACCCATACATCTTAATCTATGAATTCCGTTTTTATATTTGCCACTTATTACAATAGGGATGCAAATGCGAACCTCTTTAGGATAAAGCTAAGACTTTTCTTCCAACCTCCCTCTTCAACCCAAATGTCACAAGATGCTGGCTGTCTGCTCAGTATCCCATATCCATTGCTTGTCTTCCAACCTCCTCACATATGTGATGGTCAAGGAGTTATAATGGAAATGAGTACACGCAAGCCTTTCCTGGGCTTATGGTATGATGGGCACAATGCTACAAATGGAGGTTCATATACTAGACTCCTAAATATTTAAAGATTATAAATTGAATTCCCAAGCTGTTGAATAGAACACCTTCTGTAGTCCTACTGTGACTAGTATGTCTTCATAACATCTGGAAGGCCTGGAATGGTCACCTCTTTCAAGTTCCAAGCCATGTGACTTTTCAGTCCAATGGCCAGCGTCCTTTCTCTTTCTACCCTGAACTCTAACCCATATAGCAAGAGGACTCAAGAACATGCACGTAGACATTCTGGTCCTCAAGTCCAAGTTTCATCCACTTCTTCCCCCTGCCTCCCAAGTACAATCTCCTCTTAGCCTGTGGGTTTGCAAACTAGTGGCACGTTCTGCTCTTAGGAAGACAGACCCATGAAAGAGGCCCATATAGACCTACAAGAGGGCTGACATTCCAGGGTGCCCATAGCATTGTCTAGAAGAAGTGGGTAGGCTCTTGATGGACATTTTTCTTTAGTCTAGTGACCTCAATGCAGAGGGCACAGCCAGAGGAGGGCCTGAGCAGACCCTGGAAAGCCCAAGTCTAAAGCTAACTCCAGTACTTGTGGCCTCTCAGAAAGTTATTTAAAGGGGGATAACTCTGCTGGGCAACTCCTTTTGCTCTTATACTTTCCTTCCTTGTTTATATATGGGACCTCAAATATAATGGCTGGAACTATGGCAGCCATTTTTTCAGCATGAGGATAAAGCCCTTTCTTTAAGCCTATAGTCAAAGAAGTAGAATGAGCCAAGATTTCTGCTGACCATTCTAGCTATAGGCTGCTTATCTTTGGATTTCTTCTTATATGAGTGAAAAAATATGTCTCTTGTTTTATCCATTATTTTTTAGTCCATGTTACAGCCAAACACAATATCTCTTGACACAGATGTGTACAAGCTGAAAAGTAAATATTTACCACCTCCATTATCATTAATCTGAAGAGTACCTCAATACACAAAACATACAGATGCTAGAAGACCTTAACAGATGCCTTTTGAATAAAATGGACAGAAAGATAGGAGTGGAGGAAGGGAGCACTGTCAGCAGAGAAAATGGAATGAACAGAGGTCTGGATGTGGGCAAGGCATATATGGAAAATGGGAAGTAGAATAATTGGATTCCTAGTGGGGAGATTATTGAGATCTGAGTTAAGCTGGTTAGGTTGAGACCCACATGGAAAGGAACAAAGGTTAACCTATCATTCCCACTCACCTGCACCAGGTCTGCTATATAAGCACTCAGTTAAATGGCACCTCTTTGAAGTCTTCCTTCCCCAGGGAAAATCAATGGTATACAAGAAAACACACACACTTTCACCTATGTTCACTCACACTCACATAGCATGTTGTAAAATTTCATCATTGCACATGGGATAGCAATTATTTACCTGTTTGTCTGCTCAGTCCTCTGTAAAGTCCTCGGGCATCAAGACTGTCTTACTGTCTTTGTATTCTCAATGCCTAGTCTGCAGTTTGGCTCATAGCAGGTATTCAATAAGCCTTATGATAATTAATTAGCTGAATAAACAATGGGATACTATTGGAGGGAATAATAAGGTATTCAAATGGATATTTTTATTAGATTAATCTGCTACTAAGCTGAAGATCTTAGAAGAAAGAAAAACTAAATGAGGCTATTTCAATAGTTCAAGTTTGAAGAAATTCGTGTTATTGAGTGGAGAGCACCAGGAATAGAAAGTGAAGGGTAGATGCAATGATTATTGCAAATAAAATTAAGAAAGCAGAAATCAGATTAAATTCAAACTGCAAGGAATAGAAGAATTTACAGAAGACAGGGAGATTTTGAGATCAACTGACTATACGAATGATGATGCTACAGTGAGAAATATGAAAATCAAGCAAAGAAATTTGATTCAGTGAAAAATCAAGTAAGTACTGGTTTAATCTTGCTGAGACTGAGTAGTTGGTGAGACATTAAAGTCATACTGTTTAATAGGAAACTAGAAATGTAATAAAATTTTAGAGTGCTTTCCACTTTTTAATACTGGTAAATGTTCATTCATTACCCTTGATGTGCTTTTCTTTATTTGATTTAATATTCAAAATTTAAAAGGTAATTTTCTCCATTTCACAGATGAGGAAACTGAAACACATTGAGATTTAGTCAGTTGCCTAAGGACATAGAGCCGGTAAGTGTCAGAGTCAGGGTTGAAACCCTGGCAGCCCAGGTAAATCACCATCAGAACCAGCTTCAGGCTGTGGGGCTTTCTTGGTCTGCTATTTCTGGGCCCCAGAATCATGCTTGCAACCCTCAAAGGAGTCCACTCATTCTGTGCATTCAGACTTAGAAGTAAATTTCCCCAACATGATTTTCAAGTGTAGAATATCAGTTCTATGTGGCAATATGTATTGCCTAAAGTAGGGGGAGGAGAGGAAACACAGAGAATTTTTTAGGGCAGTAAAACTATTCTGCATAATACAAACAATGGTGGATACCTGTCATTATACATTCGCCCAAATCTATAGAATGCACAATACCAAGAGAGAACCCTAATGTAAACTGTGGACTCTGGGTGATAATGATGTGTCACTGTGGGTTTATCCATTGTAATAAGTGCACCACTCTGGATGTTGAAAATCGGGGAGACTGTGCATGTGTGGGGCTCAGATTTATATGAGAATTTTCTATACCTTCCTCTCAATTTTGCTGTGAACCAAAAAAAAAAAAAAATTGTCTTTTTTTAAAAAGGGGAAGTTGTATTCAATTAAGCAGAATTCAGTTTTGCAGGACTTCTCAGGGCCTGTAACATGCTAATAAGCATTGTGAGGCAGAGTACAGAGTCTTCCCAGATTTTTTGGCCAAAGAATGCCTTATTTTTCTCTGGGATGTCAAAGGGCTGGTGCTCCATTGGAAAGGGCTGCTCAGCTCAGTACTTTATGAAAGCAACAAAAGTTTCATTGCAAAAGTCTGACCCCACACTATCAAGTAAAATCAAAATACACTTTTCTTTAGAACCATAGTTTCCAGTCTTGACTGAATCAGCTGGAGACTTTTAAAAAATATATTAATGGCCAAGTCACACTCTCAGATGTTCTGATTCTACAGTTCTGAGTTAAGGCCCAGAAATCAAAAAGATTCCTGATGGTTTCTAAAGTATAGCCAAGTTTGAGAAGATTATTCCTGTTCTAAAATAATCTTAAGCATAATAATAATTATTTTTTAAATTTTTTTGTAGAGATGGGATCTTGCTCTGTTGGCCCGGTTGTCCTCAAACTCCTGGCCACAAGTGGTCTTCTCACCTTGGCCCCCCCAGATGCTGGGATTATAGGCGTGAGCCACCATGCCTGGCCCTTAGGCATAATTATATACAGAAAACTACACATAACCCGGATTGGAGTTTGAATATCACGTTTTAATTTCCTGTTGTTAAAGGATTATTAGTAACTACTAAAGAATCATTACTGTTCTGATCAAGGCCTAGATTTCTCTTCTGTTTCATCCAGGTTCCTCTAGGTGTGCACTGCTTTGTTATCACGCACTGGGCCATGCTGGGATGCTGCTCCTGCCTGTCAGATTCCTTATTTCACTTTATTGCATTCCATTGCTCAGTGATGACACAAGTTTGGTCTTTAACAATAGCATTAGAAGAAGCTGGCTTCTTACAATGCATATTGTGCTAAAAGTCTGACATCAGTTGTTTATACTTCTACTTGTATGATACCGCAGCTCTTACCTCTTGCGGGCTCTCTCTCCTTCCCTCCCTCCTTATCTGTCTCTCTCTCTCCCCTTGTCTCTCTCCTTGGACCCTTTATTGGCATTGCTAGTTGCCTCTGTGTTCTCTGCCCCCATGCAATGTGTTCTGCCTGCTCCAGAAGAGATAAGATGGGTGTCTTATACTTTGTTTTTATTTTTGGCAAGGAAAGTGGCTTTCAGACTTAATGTGAGGTGGAAATAGATTCTTCATTTTAAGGGAAAAAATAATCAACCCTAGGATATATCCTGCATATATCTATTAAACATTCTTTTTAACTTTAGCAGCTTGGCAGTTCACTCTTTCATTATTTCACAACCATTTCCATGCGGATGACTCTACAGTCTGGGATAGTTGCCTCCATCCTTCCTTAGCCCCATCTCAGATGGTAAGCACCACAGAAAGTACAAGTTTCTGGCCCCAGAGGCGTGAGAATCTCCACACTAAGAGATTCAGAACCATTAAAAGCTCAGCCATAACTTCAGTCTTGAGTCATATCAGAGACATAAAATGATGCCCGCAGAAGGCAGGAGATAGCCAAAAGTTAGGGAGTGTCGACAACAAAGAGAAAGGAGTAGAAGACAACATAACATCGTGAAGGAAGTGGAGAAAGATAGGAAACAGAAGGAAAGGGAGAAAAGAAATGAGGAAGGGAAGAGAAGGGGAAGCGAAGGGAAGAGGAGGGGGGAAGGGAAGGGAGGAGGGAAGAGGAGGAGAGAACCAAGACAGGAATTACAGGATACCATCTATTATGGCCTCAGGTGCCATTTAGCTTCATACTTTGACTAACTCTTCCCTAGACACCAGACAGATCATATCGACATAATTAATCCCTGTTCTTCTCCATAAGATTATGATCAATAACAGCTTTATGAATTGTAGTGTTATGTAGTTAAGTGAAAGCAATCAGTAAATGACTCAAATTTAGAGAACAGTCACCTAGTCAACCAAATATTTGGAGGAAAAAAACCAAAGCTCAATTTTTATTTCTAACAATACAGTATTTCATGGACTTATTAGAAAGACTTTGGGGTTACCAGTGCACTAGTATGGCTTGCCTTTTTAAATTGGTCAAATAGAAAAATATCTGCTTTCCACAGTGTCTTTTATGATTTGAATTAAACCTTTCCCATGGAGTTGATTGCTGGGGATCTGTCATCAAGCTTCTTGTTAATATTCCCACCTGTTCTGATGTCAGTCTGGCTCATCCATCACCCCTGAAAAGTTATTGTCACATCCAGGGCCACCAGCTCATTCTGCATCGCAAATAACGCTCTGACACTGCCAGAGATTTATGACCCAGCTCTGGTTCTATCATCTCAGGCCAGGCTGGTATAGGCCTTTGACTAGACATCTCGATAGTGTAATTGTGTTTAAAATGTCTTCTCTACTGCTGGCAGAGTCTAACTTCTAACAATAGAGGAGTCACCTGTATTCCATAAGATCTAGAACAAGCTGATCTACTGTGGATCCTCTCGATCTGGAAATCCAAGCTAACATGAAACAAATTTTATGCACAAATGGAATATGCACATCTGTGTGTGTGCTCTCTCTCTCTCTCTCTCTCTCTCTCTGTTTCCTTTTCTCTTTCCCCAGTTATTGAAATAAATTACGTATTTTCCCTATTTCTTCCATATTACCTAAATTCTCAACTAGTCTGAATTCTTTTTATTATTTATTATTTCATAATCTACTAAGTTGCTTATGAAACTGAGAATGCTCATTCTAAAATGTTGGTGATCCATTTAGGTTCAATACCTTTAAAATATGCCTACATAATTAACACAGTCTTTCTGAGAGTAAGGCTTGGCTTCCTCCAAAAATACTGTGAATTCTTAATATGTTCTCAATAACAAGAAATAGGCTGCTCTTTTGACAAGGTTATAACGTGGCTTTTTAGTGTACCCTATTTGCTGTGTAGGTAGGAGGGATAGAAGATTCAATTATTACCTCACAGAAATAGATGCTGAACCCACTTACGTTCTGAGTTTCAACTCACTTCAGCAATCACTTCTTCACCAATACAGCCACTTTATCTGCTTTTCATATAGCCCACGTCATTTGTGTCTGAGCAGGCAAGGTGGAAGATTCCCCGAATACATGGGCCCTCTGCACATTTTATTTTGGTGCTTCTCGAAGCAAGGGTTCCATTGGGGTGGATGTTCTGATGGTTGTTGATTCAGTCTCAGCTTCCTCAGTGACAGCCTGTCTCAACACTGTCAATACCTCTTCAGTGTTGACAATAAGCAGGCATGATGGCAGGCTGTTCTTGTCTGCTCACTTAATGACTTCACTGATGACATGCAGGTGTGCACTGGTGGTGTACCTCATCTTGAAGCCTTCATAGTGGTTGGAGGGCTGGCTCCAAACTTCCAGTCTTGTGAGAATAAAGAAAACTGTTCTGGGCACTCGCCAGCTTAAGATGAGCAATGTACGAATCACCGACTCATAATTTTCAATACAGTTTTAAGGATATATTAGGTCACTTCATCTAATAGACTGAAATGCACCTGGACCACGCTTTGAGTTACAAGCACTTAAAGAAGTTAGTCTACCCCTCCCACATAATAGTTGTAACTTGTTCAGCCTTTAAATGCAAGGGCTCCAAGCATAGTTCCAAACATTCAGTAACAAATTTGTTTCATTCGCCTTGTGAAGTTTCACCCATCTTTTCAGCACTTAAGAGTCAGTAAAGCTTGGTGTTTATGCACATGCACTGTGGAACCAAACTGCCCTGATTTGAATGCCAGCATTGGTCAACATCTCTGTGACTCACTTTCCCCATATGTGCCTTTGAACTAAACAATAGTACCTCCTTTCTATAGTTATCATTAAAATCAAACAATGCCTGACATAAAGTACGTGCTCAATAATGATGAGCTGTTATGAATGGGACTGAAAGCAAAAAGGAGGTGAAATGATTTTTCTTAGGACCAGAGAAAGGGTCTAAGACAGGCCTGGGACTCCAAAGCTGGTCTTGAGATCACCTTTCCACAGCTGCATCCAGCAGATAATAATCCCCAGACAGCACAGGCTATCAGTGGTGATTGAATGATTGATTCCTTTATATCTGTTTGCTTGTTTACTCTGCTGCTCACTACTTTTAAGAACATCTTTTCCCTGAAGTTATTTGTTCTTTTTCCTAATTGTCATCTTGGGTGTCTAGGGCTGACACAGTTGCTAAAGCTCATGTAGAATCTGTGTCTGTCAACACCGGGCTTGACTTTGCCTCTGATGCAGTTAGTTACCAGTTGCTCCGGGATGGAAGGTGATGAAGGGACACTTGTGAATATGTTAATTTGCTAAGTTTCCTAATGGAGCCTACAGGAATGTGGACATTAACACAGGACTAGACTTGACCTATCATCACATATCTACTGGCTATCTATTACATACAGAAAGGTAGAATGGGGGAGAGCAGCGGATGACTAAAGAGAGGAAATAGGCATTATTTATTCAGGTCCTTAGGTGCACTGGGCACAGCACTAGGCACTTCAGATGAATTGTTTTATTCAATCCCCATCCTATTTTATAGATGAAGAAGTGGAATCTCAGAAGGTTGTGCTAGAAGCAGTCAAATCTAGGAAGGCTGAATACAGAATTGAACAAGAACAACTTTATGGATGGAAGTGACTGATACGTAAATGAAAGAAATTCACATCACTGTTTCCTTGTATTAGTCCGTTTTCAGGCTGCTAGTAAAGACATACTTGAGACTGTCTCAAGTAGAAGGAGGTTTAATGGACTCATAGTTCCATGTGGCTGGGGAGGCCCGACAATCATGGTGAAGGCGAAAGGCATATCTTACATGGCGGCAGGCAAGAGAGAATGAGGGCCCAGAGAAAATGAAACCCCTTATAAAACCATGAGATCTCCTAAGACTTATTCACCACCAGAAAAACAGTATGGGAGAACCACCCCATGATTCAATTATATCCCACTGGGTCCCTCCCACAACACATGGGAATTAGAGGAGCTATAATTCAAAATGAGATTTGGTTGGGGACACAGCCCTTAAGAGATTACAAGGTCTATTTTTATTCCTACTCCATGAGTATCCTGCCCCTTCTTGTTGTGTTTAATTCCTTCACCTGTATCCTGGATTTCATCCTCTCTAGGATCATGAGATCCTGTTTCTCCTAGAACCAGGCCATCTCACCCTGACCTACTCCCACTCTAGTTGTTCTATTTCTGCACATCGTTGTTTGCAAGTTTTGCTAACCCTCTTCCGCCCTGATAGAGTCCACTCACATGTAACCTTGAAGGGCATGCATGAAAGGCAAGGGCAAGTGCATCAGGAGAGCCAACACAAGAAAATGGTTAGGAGCCCGGGCCATGCATCCAGATTTCCAGAGGGAGTATCTTGTCTTTACTGTCTACAAGCCGAGCATCAGTTTCCCCATCTGTAAAAAGATGGGAACAGGTGTATAGATGCCATTAAGTTGTTGTGAGAATTAAATTATTTAATACAGATATGATGCCTAGAACATTGCCCATGATAGCATTTATGCATAGTAAACACCAACCATGCTCCTTACAGGTTAAGGTTCTACTTTGCATATCTGCATCACTTAATCAGCTTCCTGCTTATGATCCTCCAATGTATTTTGAAAATGCCAGTAAATTCTCTGAGCTTATCAACTTCACCTTTGACTTCCATCTAATTTTCCACATTATATACAGTCCCAGTTCCAGCAGAGACACAGATCTGAGTGTTTTTTAATGGCTTCTGCCCTCAAATCAATTGACTGAAGTAGGGATTTGATGTCTGGCTCCTCGTCCCAGTATGGGAAACTCTGAAGGGTCTTCCCATCCTCCAGACTCTCTGTAAGATTGGCTAAAGCCTACACTGAGACTGCATCACAACCCAATTACTCCTTCCTCCAAATCCTTCCCTACTCCTTCTTACCTTTCCTCCCCTAGGTGTTCATCCCAAAAGTTATGCCTAATAAATTTCTGCATACCAACCTTCATCTCAATGTCTGCTTCCTGGGGAAACCAACCTGCAACACCCAGACCAGTTCACACAGTCGCGCTTTGTGAAATGGGCCCCACAGCTAATGAAGGTGACGCCTAATTTCCCAAACAGAAGAGTTCTCATTGACCTAAACAGTATCTGTATTTGTTTCTTGGGTGAGGACTCATAGGAACCCCATATTTGATAAGATTGAGGCCAACTGTAAAAGCTTGGCTATGAGCCATTGCAGGAATGTTGACCTCCTCACCTTGCCCATTGTGATATTAGCAGTCCTGAAGGGAGAAGGCATAGACTGTCCAAGTGGCCCAGATGTCGCTAGCGTTCTCAGGACTCATCTGAAATGATCATCTCCAATTTCTCAGCCATAACTGACCCAATACCCAATCTCCCCAAGAAGGAAAGGAATTTGCTGATTCTTGGCCATCATTGCATCATTTCAGCAGCTGAAAATTGTCCTCTCTCAGACCTCAATCAACTTCGACCAACTCAGTTCAAAGCTACTTCTAAAACCAGAGCAAACAGGTTACTAGTGGGTAATTGCCAACATGAGAAATAACACACCATGGACTAAAATTACTGGAGAACTGGCCTCCTTTGTCAGTGGATACAGTTGCTGGTTTTTATAGAACTGAAACTGTAATTCAAAAATCCAGTGGATCTTTCTCAGTACTCATGTATCAGGGCTTACTGTGGTTGGACTACATTCTTTTGAAATCTGTAGTGAAAGCCTGGTGATTGTTGGAGGTGACACCTTCACTCAGTTGGTCTCTTTCCAATCATAGTGCACTCACAAAACGAGGCGAAGGTAAAAGACATGGGCCTTCCTGAGGAATAGCACAGCTGCTTAGGAAAATCTGCTCTTGGGACCTTCCCAGAAAAGCCCTAAAGGAAAATCACAATGGGAGTGAGGTCATATGCTCATGGCATTACCTTGGCTATTATTATGTATTATCGTTTGCTATTGTCTTGTTGTTCCAACTAAAAGAAACAGCTTGTTCTCTAAGATGTTGTGTTTTCTTTTTGATGATCTGAGTCATCTAACTCCCACAGTCCTATGGGAGTGGAGATAAGGGTTTGTGGTTTTAGGATGTTGTTTATTTGAGGTGGGGGAGAAAGCATAGAGGGCAAGAAATACATTTCAAAAAAATTTTGGATCTGGATGAGTAAGATCAGTCTCCAGCTCTGTGTCTGACGCCTCTCCTTTTTATACCTAAAGATATTCAGCACCAAACAAATCCTCAGCAATTCTACTAAACTTCCAATCATTAAAATAGCATGTGCAGTGAAAGAAAAGCATACACGTTCCCATTGCATATGCTTTTTGTCCAAGAGCAACAGAAAAGCATCTGTGTGTGTTTTATAGAAAAGAAAACACCTAGAAACTGTAGGGAAATTCTGGTGATTTTTTTAAAAATTCCCCAAATAAGGTTTTTCATATATAGATATGACTGGATGTGTATCATCTCTCTGTCATCTGGCTGCAAGTGTAACTATTCATATTTTTGCACTACCAGCCAGTCAAAATTGCCTTGGATTCAAAACTGAGCTCTCAGTTTGTATGTTACAACATGCACTATCTGTACACAAGGATACTACTTGTCCTTATCAAGTCATAAATGGAAAGTCACCTCATCATTGGTGGCCTGATCACCACTGGTGGGTGTGTTTGACATTGCTCTCTGTTACCATATGGCAATGTTCCATGATGATTCTCTTACTCCACCGGAAAATAACCCGGGAGGGGAAGGGAAATAAATAAGAACTGTAGATAAGGTTGCCTTTCTTAAGGAAAGGGCCGAACAAAGAGCCAGCACGTCTTAATATCACATATTGTATGATTCAAATGAAGCACAGGAATACGAAAGAAATTTTATAGTTTTTAAACACAAAGTTCAGGTATAAGGCTTTGCATCTTTATGGCAGAAAGGAGTCTGCAGTATGTGATTATCAAATTTGTTACATTGAAGAGAAAAATTCTGTATTCTTACATTTTGTATCTATTAAAAGATAACATTTGAAATTATACTTAGATCTTGTTTTAAGAAAAAATGATTATGAAAAAGCAGTTTTCATGTAAGATAAATCTGATGGGTAAAAATCCACTTAACAAAATGATCTTTTGTGTTTCCGATTTGCCATGGGATTTCTCCTACTAAGGAAATAGAAATAAAAATTTTGACTAACAAAAATGTGATTTGTGAGATGTTGCATAGCACAGTGATTAAGGGAACAGACCATGGAGCCAGATTGTCAGGGTTTAAGTCCCGTACTTGTCTGTGTGACCTTGGGCAAATTCCTTAACCTCCTTATTTCTCAGTTTCCCTGCCTTAAAATATGGCATAATAACCCCTAACTCATAAACATGTTAGAAGGATTTAAGTAAATATTTGTAAGGCCCTTAAAATAATGGACGTGTCAAATAAGTGTTTGTTCAGTGAATAATCAAGTTTTCAAGAATGTACATATTCCAGAAATTAAGGCAAACTTGTATATTAGATCTGATTGTCTGCATGTTATGATGTCAATACAAGGGCATATTGTATTTTTTTTAATTCCTAGATCTGCCCACATATTTGATTTTTTAAAGGACAGTAATCAGTCTTATGCAATTTTTTACTATACCATAAGATAATTCTTACTATCATCATAAACTATGACAGGTAATGTCCTTACAAATATTTACATTGAGGGGTTGAGCATGTTTTCCTATGACCCAAGATGGTGCTTACTTTATAATTAAGTGTTAAATTCATATATTTTGTTTGCAGGCCCTGCCTGCTTCTCCTCTCCAAACTCTTTGCCCTCCACTTCCACTTTTCTATCATTTCCCGAAAAATAAAGTAGGGAGATATAGGCAGAGAAAGAAAAGGTAAAAAATAAAGAAGAAAATCAAACCAGTATTTTTTAGTAAATTGGGATTAGAATTAGATTAAATATCAACATGACCAGAATAATGCAATTTAAACATATATATGTCCATATATAATTATATATTTATACATATATAATTATATTATATATATTTATATGAGCTGTGAGGGTATGCAATGTACAGATAGCAAATTTATATACATATATATTTAATAATTTAAACATATAAATATACAATTTAAACATATATATGTCCATATATAATTATATATAAATATTATATATATA
>PVKP010052405.1:0-12470 GCA_004027715.1 Plecturocebus donacophilus | reverse complement strand
TGACTGCAAAGACATTCCCAGGCCAGGAACATCTTTGTGGTACTTGTTGGTGTAGAGGGCTGTGTGTGTGTGTGTGTGTGTGTGTGTGTGTGTGTGTGTGTGTGTGTGTGTGTGTGTGTGTGTGTTCAATGTTATTAGAATGCAATTTAGAAAATGGGGACTGAGAAATGGCAGAAGTTGGCGTATATGAAGCTTTATGATTTACATGGCACATGAGCTTTACTTACACCTTCTGTTTCCATCTTAAATGCTTCTTACATTTACTTAAGTGAATCTACTTAAAGGCAATAGATATACAGTAGAAAAAAATTGGATATGATGGCTAATTTGTGTCTCCTTAAATCCTTAGATCTCATCCTTCCAGCAGCATTTATAATCCTCTTGGAGACATGATTCAGGGCATTGATCATCACACTGAGTGGGGCTTCCTCACTGAATTAAATGTCATCATTATTCTGACCTCTTTGCCTTTCCCTTTTACTGCTCTCCCATCTGCTGCCCTATCACTAACCCCAGCAAGGTTAGTTGAACTAAACAGGTTTCCTCAAGATCAGATGAACTGAGCCCAGGACTAAAAGTCTCCAACCTCTGCAGAAATACTTGGCCTCCTGGAAACTTCAGAGCGCCAGTGATGAATGGAGATATTGCATCAGTAGTTAGAAAGCACACATTAGGGGTTCAGGACAATCTGCTGGGGCCCTGTATTTGGGTTGGCTTGTCACTCCACCATAGAGGCAGGCAGCAGCTCAGATGATGGTTTATAGCTGGGTAAATCGATGCTCTGCAGCCAACTCCTGATGAGTTTTTAGCTCCGCTCTAGACTCTGGAGCACACACTGTGGCTTTAAGCAGACTCTGAAATAGTCTTGCCAAGAGCAAGATGATTATCACCATTAGGACTTGGCTGTGGAGCAGCTGGTTAGCTCAGATTTCCCTTAAAGTGTGAAACAGATTATAACCTACACAAATACTGTTTTAAGAAGGAAGGGGTACCTACTTATTGAATTATTGGAAGGTATTCTAGCACTGAATGGAAATAGGAAGTGGTGGGTGGACTGTGGAAAGTCTGTGAATGAGTGTGTTCTTGGCTAGTTCATATATTTCAACTCTGAGCCCTAAGGTGGCTGCTCATAGGTTATATCACAGGAGGAAAGTAACAGACATGCACAGGTTTCCTCTTCAGATATTGAGACACAGATGAGTAAAAAACCATGGGAATCATATACAGTTAATCCCTCAAAAGACCATTCCAATCGATCAACCTTAAGTATTTATGAACCTATTCAGATACTCTGGGCACCATGCTAGGGTGCTATGGAGCTTAGGAAGAAGGATAACACACCGTGCCTGCCCTTAAGAAAAAAGAAAAGCACAGCAGAAAAATGAGCAAAAATCACAGAACCAAAGAGGCTTCAATTAAATATTAAATTATATAATTCTGAGCAAAAGCACTCTGGGGAGTTCAAGGGGAAAAGCTGTGAAGACATCACTAACATTTACTGAGTGCTTACTATGTGTCAAGCATTTTGTAAATTCCCTGCAGTCATTATCTAATATTATTAACCCCACAACATTCCATAAAGAGGGCACTACTATCATTTGCTACAAATGAGGTAACTGGTGCATAAAGAAGTTAGGGAACTTGCACAAGGTAGCACACTTAATAAGTGACTTCTTTCTTTTATAAAATAGTTCAGTCATACAAAATGATACAACGAACTGTGTTTTAAAAAATACTCCCCTGTATATTCATCACCCAGCTTAAGATATGAGATGTTAGCAATGGATGAAGGCCCTGAACACATCTCTTTATCCTTTCCTTAGCGTTAACCTCTCTCCTTAAGTTAGAGTCTGAGTTTTTAACTGTTACTCTGAATTATATCTCCAAGAAATCGATGAGGATGGTAGCCATCAGAAAGACATTATGGAGGTGGTGGCTTTGAATGGTGGATGGCATTTGAATCAGCAAAGAGACAGGGCTTTCGTCCAGGGAGAGAGCATAGGGCAGGGCCACAAGGCTGGGGTGGGTGGAGAGCTAGCAGGAGGCTTGACTGGAGGGCGGGGAACACACTGGGCGATGCTCAAAATTGTAATTTTCATACACTCACATCATAAATGGCCTTGACTGAGGCACATGTTATGCAGGAGAAATAACAGAGCAAAATGAAGAGATCCATGAATAAAATGTGCTTCCCCAAGTCTCGTCAGCTGATCATCTGTTTAGGACCATACAGAGGGCCATCTCCAGGGCTTGGCATATAGAGGACATTCAATAAATGTTTATTCCATGAAAAGCTACTCAGTTAGCTTCTAGAAAGCCTATGTGTCCCTCTAATTTATCAGTGGTGCCAGGTTTGAGAAAGAAAGAAAGGAAGAGGGAGGGGAAGGGAGAGAAAGAGAGAGGAGGAGAATATTGGGCATGAGGAAATTTACTGGGCAGTCACATAAGTTTGCTAAGAGACAGATGCAGAAAACCTGGGCCATTTTATAGGGAACACCTGCACATTGCAAGTGTGAGTCTGCGGGAGATGAGTCTTTGTTCCATTAATAGCTATTGATGACACCTGAGTTCTGCTCCAAGACTCAGGCTTCATTGCTTCCTAGAAAGACCTAAAGATGAGACACAGCAATTATCCCAAGGGTCTTCAAGTCCAGAAATTTTCAGTTGTGTGGTCTTGCATACTTGCCTTAATATTCTATTCTACTATCAAATTTTCTAGGAGAAACTTTAACCAGCATCCCACCTTCATGACTTTCTACTGTATATAAGTTAAAATCAAATTTCCTAGTCTGATATAGGAAAGGACTTTTATACTTTGCCCTGTATTTACCTCTCCAGCTTCAATGTCCATTATTACATTTAAGCCACTCCATGGATCCCTGTTCTTCCTCAAACAGGCTAGATACTTTCTTACCTCTAGATCTTTGCTCACATGGTTCCTTCTAGCCAATATGACCTCTACCAAGTGCAACAATCCTACATATTCCTCAAGGTAAAACTCAGATGGCATATCTTCTATGATGCCTTCCCAACCTTCTTCAAAGTTGAATTAATATCTCCTTGCCCTGTAAATGCATTTCCATTATACCACGCATCCCATTGCATGGTAATTATTGGCGTATGTGTCTGTCTGCAGAGCTGGACTATAAATCCCTCAAGAGCAAAAACTTTATTTTGAAGACACAGTGCCTTCCTACATATAAAATACTACATACTTCTTTTTAGTTAAATATTGTAAAGAATAATAGAGAGCACATAGTATAGCCAGTTCCAGGGCAGTGTCGAATTGAAGAGGTTCAGCTATAGATCCGGGGTCACTTTTTCACTCACTTGATTAACTCTTAGTCTACTCTAAGAACACCACTTGTTATGGTACTTACTTCAGAAAAACACTCTTATAGGCCTACTGGGAGAGGCTGCCCCTGTGAGTATACGTCAGGAAGTTCATGTGCAAACCATGCCCACCCTTCCCTCCATCAGGTTGAGACTGTTCTCTGCCTGTGTCAATACAGAATGACGGTGTTCCATTCCAGAGCTCGGTTCATGATTCAGCTCTATAAAGCCATAATTCTGGACCGGGTGTGGTGTCTCATGCCTGTAATCCCAGCACTTTGGGAGGCTGAGGTGGGTGGATTACGAGGTCAAGAGATCGAGACCATCCTGGCCAACATGGTGAAACCCCATCTCTACTAAAAATACAAAACTTAGCCGGGCGTTTGGCACGCAGCTATAGTCCCAGCTACTCGGGAGGCTGAGGCGGAGGTTGCAGTGAGCTGAGACTGTGCCACTGCACTCTAGCCTGGCAACAGAGCAAGCCTCCATCTCAAAAAAAAAAAATACAAAACAAAACCCCATAATTCGAAATTTTCTAGAATTGTCATGAAGACCTAGGATTTGGGTACACTAAAACACATGCCAAGTTACACAGTCCAACTGCTCACCAAATACAATATCAAGGCAACAACCTTTAAAAGCTCTTCAGCATATGATGTCGAGTAACTTTTGTTGTGCATTTTCCCCACTAAATAGACCAAAATATCTGACTAGAGGTGGCCACAAATTCTTTTTTTTTTTGAAGAGGAGCAAAGTTTTTCAATGACAAACACATAAGACTTTCATGAAGGCAGCTTAGATAACGAGCTGCATAATGAGAAGTACAAGGTGTGCAGATCATCTCTGATTCACCAGTAATCCCAGTGAATGTGAGAGGAGCCATGGAGCTCCCCTTTTATTTTCTCCTCCTTTGCCTCCAAAGCTGTGTATTCTACACCCATCCCCACTTCTTCCTCATAATCTCAGTAGTAACTCGAACTTTGTGGGCCTTAGGGACTCAACCCTAGGGCAGAGGGTTGCTTAGGAAGGCCAGTGGCTATAAATTAGACCATTTCAGCTTTTCTTTCAGTAGACATTCACAGGTGACTTCAGGGATCTAACCTTGAATTGTAACACTGTCATTATTGGAAGATGCATTTTTCAGTTGCAAATAATGGGCTAATAAAAATAAACCCTTAATTATAATCAATTTCTATAACTGCCTGCATCTAACTCATGTTGGGGACCCACATAGGAAAACAAATTCACAGGTCTGTTGCACCCATACTGAGGGAAACCTTTCATAACAAGATATGAGGTAGCTGCCTACTGCAGTGTATTCATGTGTGATAGATAGTTGTTTATTTGGGCCGCAGTTAATATTTCTGTCCAGGAACAGATTTTTACGTTGTTAATGAGACATATGATGCACTGCTGAGATTCTCAACATTTCAGTTAAGTCAGTGACTTGTTATATGGTTGAATATAGAGTAATCAGTTTTAAGATGAATGATTCTATTTGCTTTTAGAAGATATGCAGCTTCAGAGGAAGAGAGTCATAAAAAAAAAAAAGAATAAAGACAACTGAGCATTTGGTTGCCCTCTAGGAGCTTTATTAATTTCACAAATAAACATGGCTTTTAATTTCTAATCAGCAAGAATTTTAAGATAGTTTTGTCTTCATGAGGACTAAAATGGAATCAGAATTGATTCCTGAATATTACACTCTGAATATTACACTCTCTGTCAAAGGTCCTCCTCGACATCAAGGGTGAAGGCTGTCCAGATACTTGGAAGTTACCTACCTCATAGGAAAGGAAGAGAGAATGTGAGTAAAGCTTCTCCAATCAGAATTAACAGGAGGAGAGATTTAACTTGTCTTTCTCAACCTGGTTGTCCTGTTGCTTCTTTGGCAAATCTTGATAAATGTCTAAGGAGGCAGATAAGGAGAAGAAACGAGAAAAAGAAGAAGAAATAAGAAGAGAAAGATATAGGAAGAGGAAGAGAAGGAGGAGGAAAAAAAAAAGAAAAATGGATCATAAGTAAAAATGTTTATAGATTTCCTCAAGGTTTTATCTGGGAGTCATCGCTAAATAAGATAACATTCTTTATCTCTCAGACTCTGGCTTATTTAGAATATTTTTATAAGTTCATGACTTTCTTTATAATTCTTAGAGATTCTTGCCTTTGTGAATTGAGGTGCTAAACCTGGTGAATCTCAATTTATTCACTATCAGTTCAGAGCAGTGGAGCCCCTTATTTTTGGAGTGGGACAGTATCCTGAGTAAAATCTCACATCTAGCTGGTGGCAGATAACGCTTTTTTTCCTCAATTAGATTGTGAATTATTGAGGAAAGACCAGATGTTCCATAATTTTTTAAACTATTCTGGAGCTAGCACTGCATCTTATCCACTGTCGATGACTCACAAAGTCCCACTGAATGAGTGGAGACCTAACTATGATTTGCGCCACTCCGGAAAGCCACCAGATGCAACTGAAACTGGAAATGCTGGCCCTTCAGGACCAGAGAAAGTCTCCCTAACTTGTAACATCATAATACTCGCCAACACTTCTTATATTCTGGGTACTGTTCCACGTATTTTATGTATGCAAATGGATTGAATTCTTACAACAACCTACATGGCAGGCATTTTTATCATCATCGTTGTGATTAACGTCATCAACCTTGTTTTACTAATGAGGATGGAGGAAAAAGGGTTTAAGTAATTTATTCAGTACCACATAGAAGGTGATGCGGTTTGGATATTTTCCCCGCCTAAATGTCATGTTGAAATGTAATCTCCAGTGTTGGAAATGGGGCATGGTGGGAAGTGTTTGGGTCGTGGGGTGGATCCCTCGTGGCTTGGTGCTGTCCTCAACAGTAGTGAGTTTCTGTAAGATCTGGTCGTAGTAAAGCATGGCAACTCCTCCCCACCCCCACTCTCTCTTTCTCTTGCTTCTGTTTTTGCCATGTGCAGTGCCTACTCCCACTTTGCCTTCCACCATGAGTAAAAGCTTCCCAAGGCCTCCCTAGAAGCTGATGCTAGCACTGTTTCCTGTATAGCTTGAAGAGCCGTCAGCCAATTAAATTTATTTTCTTACAAATTATCCAGTCCCAGGTATTTCTTTTAGCAATTTGAGATGGGCCAATAAAGCAGGGAATCGGCAGAATGAGAATGACAGCATAGGTTGCCCTGCTCTGAGGGCTGGAGCTCGTATGCATCATACACCATCGTCTCTCAATGTGGTACGTGTGAGAATGGAAATATTCTCAGTAAAGTGCCAAAAGCAAAAATGAAATCTCTGAGTTGTGGAAAGGAACCTAGTCCTGATGAAATGCATGCGGGTTATTACTCAAAATTATGGTTTCTTCCATCAGACTTCTCTGCTGGAGGCTGACACCTGTTGTTGAGTTTGTATGTGTGTTTGTTTGCTTTTCAAGTTTTGCTACAGTGCCCGATACATGCAGGACTCTAACCACATTCAGTGTCTTTGGCAGGAGACAGGGCAGTGAGGGATGCCAGCAGACAGCAAGTTCAGAAATGTACACAATGCCAGGACTTTTGACATATCATCTTGTTCCAAGGGATAATTTTAAAAACAAAAATTTTAACGTATATCTTATATATGTGTATATATATATCATATATGCATATTTTGATGTCTAACTTGTATATGTATCTTATATACATACAAATAGTCCATGACTAAGAGATGCTGAGTGTTGGTACCTTTTATCATTTATTCCTCACTTACTTACTACTTGACAGCAAGTCACTAAGTACCACAGCAAGGGTTCAGAGTGAAGACTGTCTGGCTCCA
The DNA here is from genome assembly GCA_004027715.1 of Plecturocebus donacophilus. Taxonomy (NCBI): domain Eukaryota; kingdom Metazoa; phylum Chordata; class Mammalia; order Primates; family Pitheciidae; genus Plecturocebus; species Plecturocebus donacophilus. The sequence continues at coordinate 5,335 of PVKP010052405.1, read as the reverse complement.
GCCTCTGTCGGCCTCCAACTGCCAGGAGATATGGCCTCTGTGAGCTGGTTAATAGTTGGTTCCTCTTTCTTACTCAATCTCTGAGAGCCCAAGTTTTCTCCCATGTAACATATGTAAAGGCTACTCAGTTACACTGTTATGAGGATTACATAAGATGAGAAAACATCCAGCCTGTGGTGCTACCTTAAAAATTTTAGTCTCATTCCTTAAAAATAAGACGCTTGAAATTCCCAAGGACCTTACTTTGTCCCAAGTGTCTCCCTCTGTCTGCTTACACTTCTTCTAGCTAGAAAAAAAAATAAATAGGAGGAAGGCCTTGATATTGTTTACAACTTCTGAAAACCCCCCACCTCAATCCCTTCCTCCTATATGATTTCAAAGGCACAAAATCTGGGCTTTTACAAAAGTAAGCCTGAACTGCATAGTTCAAGCAGATGGCCCATGACCCCATCGTATCCAAATGTCAAACCTTTTCCAAAGACAGCAGTTCAATCAGCAGATCATGACTCATTGGTGGGTCAGAAAACTCATTTATTGGGTTGCAGCCAGCATTTTTTGAAAATAAAATGAAATAAAAATAAAACCAATAGATTTGGAAATAGCAGAGTTTATCACACACTGGTAAGTAAGAGACGTTTTGTTTTGGCCAACTTTTATTTCAGTTGCGTTTAGTCTCTGTGCACTATGTTCCAATATGTTTCTTATTTTGATGTATTGGTGGATTTCCTGGAGACGGATGTCAGAATTAAGGAACTCTTAAGGAACTGACTTCTTTTGTAACTTAGGCTAATATAAGTTGATACCCTGATATTAATTTTGTTCAGGAGTTGCCTAAATCTTTTTAGTGGTACTGATCCACCTGTGACAGAGTTTGGAATCTAAAATTAGCTTATCAAAAGATTGAAATCCAAAAGTCCAAGGGGAATGGTGTCTGACTTCTCTATTAGTGATTTCTGATATAGTTCCTGTCTAAAGCATCTATCACTTCATCCTCAGTATTCTTCAGCAAATTTGAGAGGGCTTTACAACTTGGTGTTAGGAGAACCCAACACAGGTGTTTTTTTAAGTGGTACTTTGAAACTCACGACCCCTAAGTTTCACAACAAGGTCCATGATTTTCTCAGTTATCCCATATTCCCAACCCCCTTAGTCACTCTGCATTCTCAAAGCCCAGTACAGTGCCTGGTATTGCAAGAGCTAATTAATGTTTGTTGAATGAATTAACAGTAAGTGTAGCTCCAGATGCCAAAGCGAAATGTGGATTTCCCCCAATATTCTAATGTTTTTGTTCACTATAAGAGTGAAACACTTGGCTAACTTTTTCTCTGTCAGAAATAACCCTAACAGTACAAGAACAAATTCAATGACACCATAAGGAAACAATCAGTCAAATTTACAGTATGGAATATTTCTGCAGACAAAATCTGGGTATTCCCAACAGATCTATGGCCTAAAACTAGAGAAGGAGAAGGAAGAGAAAGAGGAGTAGGAAGAGGAGAAGAAAAAGTAGGACCTGTTACAAAAGAAAAGAGACTTAAGGAAAAAATAACTAATGCAACGAGTGGATCTTGTTTGTATTCTGAAACAGTTAAAAAATATATTGAGGTAATTAGGAAAAAATTAATATGCATTGGGTATTAGATAACTAAGGAATTACTAGTAATTATGTTGTGTAATATTGGCATGGTGATTATGTTAAAAGTAGAAAGTCCTTATCAGTTAACAGAGCATGCCAAACTGTTTACAGAGAAAAAGACACAACATCTGTCATTTGTTTTTAAATCTCCAAGTAAAAAAGACATGCATGTGTGAGAAGAGGATTTGATAAAATAAGATTGGCCACATGTTGATTAATGTGAAAGTTAAAGGACAGGTACATTGAGGTTCATTACACTGTTTTCTCAACTTGCATATGTATTGGAAATTTTCCCTACTAAAAAGTTATATAGCATTAGAACTAGCAGATTACAAAAGACAACGTAAAACTTCAAGACTATGATTTCATGCTGTCTTGTGGAGTCATATTCCAGGAGGACCCAAGACAGCATTTAGTGGACTTTGTATGCCGACTTTGAACACTTTCCAAATGTGGTAATCTGGTGTAACTTGTTCATTATTTTTTAAAAATAAAAGATCATACGTGCTGTTAGAAGCATCAAAACTTCATTCGATTCATCTGGAGCAAAATGTTCCTCCCAGTACAGCTTTTCCTTGAAAGAGGAGGAGGGCAGAGAGAGCCTGGGGTGAGAGGTCGGAGAGGAGAACCCACCATTGAGTTTTCTACTTTCGGCAGAATGGCAAGATCCTTGGGGAGACAGCAAATTGAAATCAAGGCTGTTTCAGGCAGCCTACAGGATGTGCCTGCAGATGTCAGACACAGCGGAACGGTGAAAAGGTCTGTGTGCCCATTCATGTGCAGTGAGTGCCTTGTGATGAGCGCCGGCCCCTGGGAAGGGTGGTGGATGGCGGCCGGGCCGGAAGAGCGGGATGGATCTGCCATAAGTGCTCTAAGTGCTCTCAAGGCCGGGCTCCTCCCTGCGGTTTAATAGCTAAGTCTACAGGGAGCCACAAGGAAAGAGCCGAGTGAGTCCCTACTGCTTTTCGTTTTGAGGATAACAAATCTTAAAACAGGTGTGAGCTCAGAAAGACCCTTTTTCTCCTCGTTTTTAGAGTCTTCTGTGGCCAGCCAGCTCTGTGTGTCATCATCGTTCCGCAGAATGGGGTCTGGGTGGGGAAGGGAGGGGAGCAGAGAGACGCTGAATAAACAAACATTGCTTCGACTGCTAATTCATAAGTCCACGGGTCATGCGCTGTGAAATTTATTAAACTGCGGCTTCCAAGAGAATGTATGAGCGCAGCTACGAGCACAAATAAAAAAGAGGCCTCCAGGAAATGGCTTCCTGGGCCTGGATGAGACGAGTGAGTAACGTGACAAGACATTGAAACGTTCAAAGCTTCTCGAACAGTCTAGGAGGCTGATTATTGGAGGGAGTTGCCTTCGGGGCCGGGGAAATAGGCGAGAAACCGAGAAGCCTAACTTGTTCTGTGAAGGAGCCTAAGCTTCGCATCTGCATTCACTGGCAAGGAGGCGCCGCGCCGAGGGCCTCTGAATCCCAGTGCTGCCATCTGCTGGAGAACGCGCTTGCGACGCCGCAGGAAAGGATGCAGCCGCCATCTTGGAAACGTCGGGAGTTTGAGCACAGGACACAGAAACCCTTGGCTGTTTCCTGAGTGGCAGCCGTGGTATCCTTTCCAACCGTGGTATCAGGAGCAAAGAAAAACACCCGAATGGCCCCTGTGTATGCGGATACATGGCTTAAGTACCATATAAAGAAAGCACAGCTGTCTCATTCTGCTATTCCATTCCATCAGGATTTTACCAATTAACTTTCATGAATTCCTACCTACGGTCTAGGCTGAAGTGTTAGCCCTCTTAAAGATATTTGCTTCATAATCTAGTCCAGTTGCTCCAATCAGAAACCTCAGGGTCATCCTTGATTCCCTTCTTTCTCCCACCTGTCAAATCAGCAAATCCTGTTGGTTCTATAGTTGCAGCATCTCCTGGGCTACTTCTTGTCACGTAGGCGGCTGCTACCCTGATAGGAGCCACCAGCATCTCTCTCCTGGATAATTACAATAGCTTCTGAACTATTCTCCCTACTTCGAGCCTTGCGGTCTAGTTTGTTCTCTACCAGCCACCAGAATGAATTATTAGAACATGTTAGATTATTTCCTTTTTCCGCTAGAAACCTTCCCATGGTCCCTAAGCTCACTCACAGTAAAAATCTAAAGTCATACAAAATGTTTCAAGGCCCTAAATGATCTGGCCCCAGTTCCCTCTCTGACTTCATCTCCACTTTCTCCTCATCTACTCTGTTCCAACTACGTTGACCTCCTTGCCAGTGCTCAAAAAGGCCATGCATGTCCCTAACTCAGTTTCCTCTGCCTGGAATGTTCTTCATCCAGACATCTTCATGGCTTTCTATTCGTTCCTCCAGGTCTCTAGCAAATGTTATCTTATCAAGGAGGTCTATTACCATGATATTTAGACACCACACCCTCTTCTCTCTGGCTCCATCACTCTTTTTTTTTTCTATTTTTTTTCAATGTTTTTACTGTGATAAAATACACACGATATAATATGTACCATCGTAACCATTTTAAATGTATTAATTATATTGTATGTATTAAATATATTCATAATTAAGCACATTCATAATGTTGTATAAGCATTACCCCCATCTATCTCCAGAACTCTTTTCATCATATGAAACAGAAATTCTATGTTTATTATACAATAAGTTTCCATTACCCTTTTTCCCCAGCCCCTGGCAACTACCATTCTACTTTTTGTTTTTATGATTTTGACTACTCTAAGTATCTCAGATGAGTGGAATCATATAATATTTATACATTTGTGACTAGCTTTTTTCACTTAGCATAATATCTGCAAAGTTCATCCATGTCATATGTCAGAATTTTCTTCCTTTATAATACTAAATAATATCCCATTATACATATATACCACATTTTGCTTAATGCATTTATCCAAAGATGAACACTTGGTTACTTCTATGTTTTAGCTATAATGAATAATGCTGTCATGAACATGGGTTTACAAGTATTGCTTCAAGACTCTGGTTTCAATTCTTTTAGGTACCCAGATATTGAATTTCTGGATCACAAGGGTATTCTCTATTTAATATTTTGAGAAACCACCATACTGCTTCCACAGTGGCTGTACCATTTTACACTCCTACCAACAGTGCACAAAGGTTTCCAATTAATCCACGTCTTCACAAACACGTTTTATGTGTTTTTTTATAGTAACCATTCTAATGGGTGTGAAATGTATCTCATTGCAGTTTTGATTTGCATTTCCCTAATGATTAGTGATACGGAGCATCTTTTAACGTGATTTTAGCCATTTGTATGTGTTTTTTGGAGAAATATCTACTCAAGTCCCTGGCACATTTTTGAGTTGGTTTTTTGGATGTTGAGTTTTAGGAGTTCTTTATATCTCAGATTTATTTTTATTAACAGTACTTACCACCTTCTAAAATGTATTTATTCATGTTTTTATATCCTCATTTTTCATCTCCTCCAAATCCCCTACAATAAATGTAAATTATGTAAAAGCAGAGCTTTGGGGAGCAATATAATATTTTTAACATGGCTTGTTTGTTTCTGAAACTTCACAAGCAGACAATGCTAGCCTGCTCAAAATCTTATATTGATTATTGCAAACTGTAAGCTCCATGATGGCAGGTTTTTTCTCTGACTTTATCTCTCTTTGTCACCACTGCCTAGCGCAGTGCCTGCTAAATATATATAC